>CAUYPO010123990.1:0-13474 GCA_963574435.1 Cheirogaleus major | reverse complement strand
CATGGGGATAGTTTGGAAACAAATAAAATTATATTGTGTGGTTTTGTGTGTGTTTGTGTGTGTGTTGGTGTGTGTTTTTCAAAGACATATAGAAAAACATGGAGGTATGGCGGGTGGTAGGTAGGGAAAGGGAAAGAGAATTTGTTGAAAAGTAGGCATTATTTAAATCTAACAGAGCTGCTCGTCTAAATTATCCAGTATTAGAAATAGCTTCTCCCATACTTAGTTGGCTTTAGAATCAGTCTGGTTCATAATGTCTGGCAGCTGTGTCTTTGAAGTACAGCCTCCAGGGGTTAGGGAGGCTTCAAAGGTCATAAGCATGTTAATAACAGCAGCAGTGCTGAGAAGATCAACAATCAGAAGGCAGTTCCCCACTTCCATAGAAAACATAGTCAAGTTCAGCTTCTGGGCTGCACTGTCTGAAGCTAGGCAAGCCCAGGTTCCTGTTTCTAGGGCAGTGGTACCAAAGGCAGCAGCATTTACTTGTCCAGCTGACTTTTCTTTTGCATTATATAATTAAACTGGAAACTTGATCTTAAAAATTAAAATTATAATTTAGCTCCAGGGCTCATAGTGGACTGAATTTTTTGCTGCCCTACTTACCCTATACTAGAATACTAATTAAGAATCTGGGGTTTAGAATCAGTCAGGCTTCAGTATGGGGAACATGGATAAGTTATTTTAAATTCTTATGTCTCATATGGTCTTTGTTCTTGATTTTATTTGTGAAGTAAATTGCATTTATAGACTTGCGTATGTTGAACCAAACTTGCATCCCTGGAATAAAGCCCACTTGGTCATGGTGAATTATTTTTTTGATGTGCTGCTGAATTCTATTTGCTAAAATTTTATTTAGGATTTTTGCATTTATATTCATGAGGGATATCGGTCTGTAATTTTTTTTTTTTGTTATGTCCTTTCCCGGCTTTGGTATCAAGGTGATATTGGCTTCATAGAATGAGTTAGGAAGGATACCATCCTTCTCAGTGGTGTGGAGTAGTTTCTGTAGTATAGGTATGAGTTCATCTTTGTATGTTTTTTTTTTTTTTTTTTTTTTTTTGAGACAGAGTCTCACTTTGTGGCCCAGGCTAGAGTGAGTGCCATGGCGTCAGCCTAGCTCACAGCAACCTCAATTTCCTGGGCTCAAGCGATCCTACTGCCTCAGCCTCCTGAATAGCTGGGACTACAGGCATGCGCCACCATGCCCGGCTAATTTTTTCTGTATATATTTTTAGTTGGTCAATTAATTTATTTCTATTTTTAGTAGAAACGGGGTCTCGCTCAGGCTGGTTTCGAACTCCTGACCTTGAGCGATCCGCCCGCCTCGGACTCCCAGAGTGCTAGGATTACAAGTGTGAGCCACCACGCCCGGCCTAAGTAGACATTTTTTAAAAATTATTGAAGGATGGTGGTTCTTGTAAGTGTGGAACCCCCATGAAGTCCCCTGAGGGTGCCCGAACCTGAGGAGCATCTTCTACCACTTTGGTAGGAGTCAGAGCCTTGGCAGCTTCTGCAAAGACCTGGGAAGAAGATGCTTTCGTGGCAGTGTGTGGTGTTTGCAAGTATTTGAATATCTGATTGCATTTTGCCCTTATTGTTCTCTAAAAATGAGTGCAAAACAAACTTTTGCTGAGATAAGGCGTAATATAAGTAAGACAAAGTTGGAGATTTTTATAGTTGCTAAAATCAGCAAAATGTTAGCCTCAAGCATGGAAGGAAGTCCAGAAGTAAAGATTGTGCCTGAAATTCGATACCATTCAAGATCATGTCTGAAAGATGAGGTATGGTGACTATGGAGGAAATGAAGAGATCTTTAAATTTTTGAAGTAAGGAGATTCATTTAAAAATTACTTTGTGGTTCCAAATGCAGAGAGACATTCACAGATCCACGGAACTAATGATGGCCTTCTGCCTGCTACAGAGCCCTGAGCACAAGACGGAGAAGGCTGTAGCTCAACTTGACCTTGACAGTCTTTGCAGGGAAATAGGTAACTCAGCTTCAGAGTTAGCGATCACAGCCGTCCACCCAGTTCCCTACAAGAGCACTGGCAATGCTTCACATTCAATTTCTTCTGTCCAGCTCAAAGTAAGTGGATGTAAAATTTTTGTATAGAAAACTTTTCTTAGTATATTGTTTGCAGTTGACATTTAATCTATATTTTATATGTTTTAAATAACGCTCACATATAGACACAAAATAATTTATACTATAGAAAGAGATTTTTTCATATATTTTAACCTTCAAAGTCTGTTCTTGGGCTTTTACATTAACACATAGGACCCTTTTTTCATGTTTTTATGTTTAACTGTGAAATGTTTCAAATACACACAAAATTACAGAAGATAAATGACGACCACCCACCCCCAATTTAACAAATGCTAAAATATTGAGTGTTTGTTTTGTTGTTAGAGACGGGATCTTGTTCTGTCACCCAGGCTGAAGTGCAGTGGCACGATCATAGCTCACTGTAGCCTCGACCTTCCCACCTCAGCCTCCCAAGTAGCTAGGTCTACAGGCATGTGCCACCAGGCCTGGCTAATATTTTTGTAGAAATGGTGGGGGGCATCTTGCTATTTTGCCCAGACTGGTCTCAAACTCCTGGGCTCAAGCGATTCTCCTGCCTCAGCCCCCCAATAGCTGGGATTACAGGTGTGCACCACCACACCTGGCCAACTTTTCTATTTTTTGTAGAAACAGGGTCTAGCTCTTGCTCAGGCTGGTCTCAAACTCCTGACTTCAAATGATCGTCCTGCCTTATCCTCCCAGAATGCTAGGATTACAGACATGTGCCACTACACCTTGCCTTGTAGCCTGTTATTTTTTTCTGAGTAGTAGTCCACTGTATGAATTTACCCTTTTGGTTATCCATTCTCCTATCTAGTGGGTCTGCTTTTTTAAACACCCTGACCTAGCTCTCTCCTTCCCCTTTCTCCATCTCCCACGCTCTGAGGGGGGCTCTGCCTCTCTTACATCCACCTGCCTCTAGAACTGTCTGTTCTGCTTCCTCCCTTTCCACTTGTGTGCAGCCCCAGAGAGACCCCCTAGTGGCACCTGGCTCAAAGGCCTGGGGAGGGAGGTCCTCTGGGAGAAGGAAGCCAGATCTTTGAAGAGGGTGGGGGGAGGGAGAACATGAGGCTTCTGCCCGCCCCCCGTTCTATGATTAACCAAGGCCCTCTTCCCCACTGTGCCCCTCCTCCCACCACGTGGAGGCCCTGAGTCATTGTTTCAACTACCCCCCAGGATGCTGAGCACCCTAGTGCTGTTACCCAGCCTTCTGCTTCCCCCACAATGTGCTGCTCAGCGATGGCCTTTGACATGGTGCTCCTCCTGGCTGGTAAGTGGGGGCCCGCAGGACTGGGGAGAAGCTTTGTGCCGGGTGTGTGTGTGGGTCTCTGGTAGGGCAGGCTGGGGGCTGGTGGTCAGGAGGAGCTGAAGGCAGAGGGGTGGACTCGTGTCCAAACAGCCTGGAATGGGAGGGTGTGACTCAGACAAAGGTGAGGGAAGATGGCTCAGGGGTGTGCTCAGGTGGAGACTGAGCTGCCTATCCCGATGGCCATGTTGACCCAGGCCACCACCTCCCATGAGTATTCATGGGGGCCCTGGTAAGGGCGCTGTGTGGGTCAGAGGAGTCTGCCCCAGCATCGCCTCCAGAACAGAAGGCCACAGAAGCCATGGGGGTGGAGAAGGTTGGATGCCACCTGCCTCGGCCTGGCTTTACCTCCAGTCCTGATTACAGGTGGGCTGTCCACTGCAGCCAAGATAATAGTCCACAGGTTGAAAAAATGTGTAGGACTACATTCATGTGCCACTGAAAAATCAGATTTCACTTAAAACCCCAGCTTTCTAGCTTATTCTGAGAAACAAGATGGTCTGGCAGCTATGGATACTGGTGCCTGGCAGTGGCTGCCCCGTAGAAGGGGCAGGAGCTCTATGGGTCTACCACTCCCTGGCGCATGCCTCCCCCACTGCACTCACTGGCATCACCTGCCTTGGCCAGGAGGCACTTGAGTCTGAGCCCCTTGATATCTTGCTGCGATCAGACCACAGGGGCTGCTTGCAGACTCAGAAACGTAATGACTTGAGGAAGGAGAGGAGGGGACATAAGGCTCCCTTGCTTGTGACTGTAGTAGGGTCCCAGTTCCCTACACATCTGGTCTGTTTCCAGGACCCCAGGCTACAGGTGTCTGGGCCTCCCTGTCACTACCTGGCCAGACACTTGACACCCCCCTGGGGCTTCCCCACTCTTGGGGGGTGGAGTTGACTCCTCAGTCCAGAGACAGGTGGGGATTCTAGCAGAATGGGGAGGAGAGATGGCTGCTTGGGAGTGGAGGAATCAGAAGAAGTCCATGAAATGTAGGGGGTGGTCCCCCAAGGCTTTGGAACTCAGCCACCAGTGAGGGGAGTGTGACTAGTCAAGGATCAGGAAAGCGAGTTGGAATCCTGGCTGTGCCAGTGACTTGCTGTGCAGTTCTGGGTCAATCAACAAACAGTAATCAGGCACCTGCTGAGCCAGGCACTGCAGCCGGCATGGAAGCACAAGGCAGATGCAGTCCTTCCCCCTTAGAGCCTGGCTCCGAGAGGGGGACACAGGAAACACACAGTGACACATAATCATAGACTTCTATGTCTGTTCCCTGACTGGACCGTGGCGTCTCTGTGTACCGAGAAGCTGGAGGAAGGTGGTCTCTAGTGGGGCGCCCACGTGCACTGGTTTGCCTGGGCAGTCCCTGCTGTAATTATTAATGGTGCCCTGTTCACTCTCAGAAGGTCTCAGTTTAGACAATAAATGTTATGGTCACCTTGTCTTTAAGGGACATTCCTGATCTAACATACAGGAGGTGACTGGCCTAATTTCAGATCCTGGAAGCCCTTTGCAGTGTCTTTGAAGGAGCATTTGCCTGGATTGCTGCCCTCTATATTGTGGTTTGATCATTTTTGAGGGAGGGAGAGGGATGGGAACCACCCAGATGGCAACTCAGTCAACAAGGTGGAAGGAGCGGGCTTGTCCTTCTGGGCAAATGGGAACAAAGGCTGGAGTAGGGTGGGGTTTCAAGAGGCCAGGGGGACAGAGGGGATGGGGCTTCTTTGACCCCTGCCTCCATATTCCTCAGTCCTGGCTTCTTGTCATGGATTCAACCTGGATGTGGAGGAGCCCACCGTCTTCCAAGAGGATGCAGACAGCTTCGGACAGAGTGTGGTGCAGTTTGGCGGATCTCGGTAGGCCCCACTCCCTCCCCCACCCCATGTCCTGCAGGCAGATGGCCGCCTGTAGCACCCTAGGGAGGTGTCCTGAGGAAGGGCAGCATGGGTGAGAAGGCTTTCCATGGCTCCTCTGAGGCCCCTGACACTACTGCGTGTTCCTCATGATCCCAAGAAGGGCCACAAAACTCTAGGCAAGATAGCACCTCTGGAGGAGGCCTTGAACCTGCCCTCCAGGTGGGTCTCTTCTTGGCAAGTGACCTGTGCAGTCACAGAGGGTCCGAACTCAATAAACTTAGAGTTTAATATTCTGCACTTGGCCTCTTGAAAGTCTGAATGATTTTATCTTTGCATCCATTTTGTAAATTAAGACTGATAGAAGGATGGAGATACGCTGGGGGCTTGGAGGCTGAGCTTCCCCACCGCCTCCCTGGGAAGGGGTCTCAACTGCCCGTTCCCCACCACTGCACGGTGACTGCTGCTGCCCTCTACCCTGGCACCAACTTGTCAGGGTTGGGTGCATTCTCCCTGGGAGTATCCCTAAGCCTAAGGGAGTGTGGCACTACATTGCAAATAGAAAACACCAGGATAGGGAGAAAGAGAGAGATAGAGAGGACACAGAAGAAAGGAGCAAGCTCCCTTTAACCCCAAGAGACCCTACATTTTCATTTCTGCATTGGGGCCCACAAATTATGTACCTGGCCCTGACTCTAGGAGCTCACATTCTCATGTCCCAGAGAGTTCAAGTCACAATGTGATGCAGGCAGAACCAAACTCTGGGAGGCATAGGAAGGGAGAGATCAAATGGGAGCGGGGGACGGGGCAATTCCCGGAGGCTCCCCACTGAGCCCCAGAGGACAGACAGCTTCCGCTGGCCCACAAGGAGTTGCAGGGGTCACTGAATTCTGAGTGCATATCCCTGCCCTTCCTCACCCAGATGGCAGCCCGGGGTGATGGAGGCAGTTGCCAGGCACCAGGGTTTTGTTTTTTCTTTGTTTAGAAATGTAGCAGACTGAAGCCCACAAATCTGAAGGGCCCAACTCCATGAGATATGACATTATGTACACCCGGGTAGCCCCCACCTGCAGCAGACTGATCCATGTAAAAACTCACAGGCACCAGGCTTCCCTGGTTGGTTCCCTCCTCATCACGCAACAAATCCAAAGATAATCTCTGTTCTGACTTCCATCACCATCAATTTGTTTTCAGTCCCCATTAAAAAAAAATACAACACTATTTATTGATCACCATTCACCAGTCTATAACAAAGTAAATTAGGATTGATATTAGTTGGTATCATTTTGATTTCTACAAAGTTATTGTTTTTCCTGGATTCTGTTGAATCATAACCTGATATGGAAAAGACTGAGCCTATGTGGAAGGAATGGGTTGGGGTAAAGAAAAAACACGCAGGTCGATAGTTTAGACTCAAAGTTTGTCCACCATTTGGGTAGCAGGTCCCAGACTGCTACTCTCTAGCCATCTGTTTAGGTTTTCGTCAGCAAAGTCTCAGACTTTGTTTTAGATTTTTCTTAGAAGTCTTAGATTTTTCCATGAATCATGACACACAGGGATAACATCTTTCTGTAAAGCAATGGCTCTCTAGAAGGAACCCTCAAATGCCCACTTAATGAAGCCTTGCTTGGCTAATTAAAATACACCGGGATTTGTCTACTTTTCTCATCTGGGTGGGGAGATCGTTGGTAATGATAAAACGTTTCCAAAATTAAAAGATTTTTTTCCCTACTCAGGGAGTTTTGCGAATAAACGGTTGTTATTTATGTAACTATAGATATAAATATGGATTCTGACACAGCTGCTTTCAATTGTGCAATTTAACTGTTTACATTATATTTAAATTTGTCCAACTAATTACAGAATCAACTATTTATTTTGAAAGCTTCTGGCTTCAGGAAATTGTTCCCTTTAACTTGGGATGATCTATTTCTTAGGTGGCTCCCAATTATGGCATTTCAGAAGCACAATATGTACTTACCCATGATTGGGAAATGCCATTTTTGTTTTTAGCTTCCGAGATCAGACGAGATCGGGCGCATTCAGGCTGGTATGGCCGTAGACCCCATTTTTGTTTTTAAATAGTTTTATTTTTGGTGAATGTTAAAAAAAAAAGTACAAGCCATTTATATACATGAATACACATATACTTAGGTATGCACACTTAGAAACAAATAAATGAAACCACAGCATGGTCCTTAGGCTTATGTGGGTTAAACTCAGGGCCTGGTTTTTGAACAGCCTCCAAGTGGTGAAAAGTCTCAGTTCCCCATCACAAGAAACTTCCTTGTCCCCAAAGTGCCCCCTGTTCCCACCCCTCCTGAGACTCTGTGTCATGGTTATGCCTCCAGACTCGTGGTGGGAGCCCCCCTGGAGGTGGTGGCAGTCAACCAAACAGGACGGTTGTACGACTGTGCATCTCTCACCGGCACATGCCAGCCCATCCCGCTGCACAGTGAGTGACCCAACCCAGGAATTGGGACCCCTAACCCTCCTGGACCCAAGGGCACCACCTTCAGCTTCCAGCCTGGACTCTCCCTACAAATGAAGTTGTGCCCATTAAGTGTGACCGTGTGTGTCTGTCCTCCCAGTCCCCCCAGAGGCCGTAAACATATCCCTGGGCCTGTCCCTGGCAGCCTCCACCAACCACTCCTGGCTGCTGGTGAGTAGTCCTGGGTCACAGTCCCTGGGTTGTGCAGGGAGGGGCAGGGGCTGGAGGCAGCTGGGGCTGGGCTGGAGGAGGAGGAGGTGCTCTGGGGGTCCCCTTGCTCACAGCCTCTGCCTCCAGGCCTGTGGCCCGACCATGCACAGAGCCTGCAGGGAGAACATGTATGCAAAAGGCTCCTGCCTTCTGCTGGGCTCTCAGTTGCAGATCATCCGAACAGTCCCAGCTGCCCTGCCAGGTAGGTCCCTCATAGACAGCGCTTCTCTGTGGGGCACATGCTGGCACTGAGGTGCGGGCACAGCATGCGGCCTGTGTCTCGGCCCCCTGTGCCCATATTCCCTTCCTGGAGGACTGAGTGTGGCCAAGAGCCTCCATGAGCCCAAGAGGGGACGTGAGCACACTGTGGCCCGGCAGGAAGGGCCGCTCAGGGCTGGAGCCACACACTGGTCCGGGAGTGAAAATTCCGATGGGGGAAAGGGGAGCCCCAGGGTGCTGGCTGGGGGTGGACACGAGGGTCTTACAGTTGCCAGCAGGTGCATGGACACTTCTTGAGGCCATGACCAGAAGAAGGGCCTTGGGGTGGTGGAAACTTGTGGTGAGGACGAGAATCCGTGAGGGAGGCAGTTCTGCCTGGTTCACCGCTGAGCCGCCAGGATTCCCCGGACTAGCTCTTCTCCTCTGAGGGGAGTAAACAATAGGGCTGTGGAAAGTGTGATGCACAGTTTTGTCAGGGTCAACATCTGCCACAGAGAACAGGGCCAGGGGACACTACAGTGGCATCTCTCTGAGAGTCAGTCTGCATAATGGTGGCGCCCAGGTTTGTTTTCCGTGTCCATGGGCAAGTGGCTTCATTCCCTGAGCTTCAGTTTTCTCATCGGTAAAAGGGGCTTAATAATGGGGGTGGTCACAAAGATTAAAGGAGTCGGTGTGTATAAAATGCTTAGAGCCCTGCCTGGACATAGTATGTGGTAGACATCCTGACTGGTCTTCCAGCTGAGGACTGTGTATTTGGCCTAGGAGGAAGATATAGATAAACTACCTCGTCTGTGGTGTGAGAGGGAATGCTGGGGCCACTCAGGGTGCTACTGAGAACAGGGCTTTAGGCCAGAGGGGCCATGGCACGGGGCATCGGGCTTTTAGCCAAAGGTGGGACAGCCTCAGAAGCACCCGCAGACCCGACTGTGACAGCAGAGTTCACAGAGGGGCGGGGGGAGTGGAGAAGAGGCATCTGTGGCTCTTGAGGGTACCGTGCCCAGCCTGAGATGTCTGCGAGGCCAGGGGAGGTGATGTGGCACTTAACTGCAAGTAGGGAAACGTCTTCTCGTAGATGTCTCTGGAACTCACGAGGGGGGATTCCTGATGACAACGGGATACAACAGCGTAAACCTAGGGCAGGCAAGGCAAGCTCGGATCAAAGTGGAGGGAACTGGGCGCCTGTGTGCCAGGCAGTGTCGGGTGCCTGGTAGGAATCACCTTATTGCATCTTCACAAGATCCCTGGGTGGTGCAGGATGACTGTCACTTGTCAGATGAGAGAACCGAAGTTTCGAGATACGAGTCCCCACGGAGAGAAAGAGGTTGAGCCCAGAGCTTGAGCCAACCTTGCCTGATAGGTGTGGTCCCTTTTCAAGAGGACACATCCAGGCACCTGCTATCGGAAGCTCAGTGGCTACATTAAAAGGAGCAAGAAACGGCAAGGGCCGTGGTGAGAGAGGCTGCTGCAGCCCCGGCCTGGTAGAAGATGAGGGGGTGATTTTCCTATGAAGCTAGACAAGGGGGCACAGAGCGAGGTGTTGGCTGCCCAGGTGTGGCAGGCTTATGGGCAGAAAGGGGCATACCTGTGGGATCCTCAGCATGCCCTGTGGACGGCCGGATTCTCTAGTCATTGAGGAAGCGGGAAATGAAGTGATTTTCTATTTTTCTCAGCACCCTTGAAGCCCCAGCTGGTTGAGCTGGGGCGTGGGGGAGAGAGGAAAAGGCATTTTTTCTTTCCGTGGTGGACAGGAGCCAGCGACCACAGCTGTGGGGTATGGACATCGCACCTCTGCGCTGTGGTGGCCCAGTCTCCCACCGCCCTGAGAGAACACAGGATGTGGTGCTGGTGGAGGCACCGAGTCCTGCACACAGGCTCCAACCACCCCGCCCACAAGCCTGGGGACAACCTGAAAGTCTCATTTGCTTATGTGCATATGGCGTGTCTTTCCCACTGCAGTGCGAACTCCTCAAGGGCAGGGGTGGTATCTTTTTTGAAGCTATGGTCTCAGGTCAGATTTTCCCAGAAACAGACTCCAAGCTTGTTATGGAATGTTCTTGGAAGCAATACTCATGACAGTATGAGGGACGCAGGGCTGGAAGGGGACAGGCTGGATGTGACATAATCATACAGAGGCCTCAGCTGGCCACAGGGAGCTTGGAGCCCTGCTGGCCCTTCAGACACACAACAGGCATGACATGGTACCCTTGGGTGAGACAGCTCCCTTCTGCTCAGCGTGATTTCTGGGAAGGGACTCAGCTGAGAGCCACCAGCAGCCTACTCCATTTAGCTGGAAACGAGTGTCTCAGACCTGGAAGGGGGTGGGTCTAGGTGGCACTCCCCAGCACTCCCTACTGGCGTATCCTACAGGCCTAGAAAATGCAGAGGACGCAGATAACAGCTAATGCTTGGAGGGACAGGCCCTGTCTTAAGCACCTATATACATATTAATTTGTTTTATGCTTGCAATAATCCCATGTGGAAGGCATTATTATTATCATCATTTTACAGATGGGGAAACGGAGGCCCAGAGAAGTTAAGCAGCTTGCCTGAGTTCCCCAATTAGCGACTGACAAAGCCGGGATTTGAGCTTAGGCACTTGGGTTCCCGAATGCACACTCTGAACCACTTTGTTAAACTGCCTTCCTCGTGCTCTGTGACATGCCTAGAGTACGTGCTTCATAAATATTTGTTGACCAAGTGAATGAGGAGCCCACCAGGTCCCTGTCCTCTACTCCTCCCCTGCTTTCCAGGCCATGGGGGAAAGGAGGGGAGCAACAGGGACTCCCATGAGAGAACAGGACTGGGGCAGAAGATTTAGCTTTGTCCGTGGATGGGTTAGAAACCAGGTGGGAATGCCAAGTCTGCCCCCGACTCTGTTGAGCAGGAGGGTTTCTGAGCCCCAGGAGGTGGCTAGAACTCAAAATGCGTTTCTCATTTCTCCCTCCCTCCCTGCAGAGTGTCCCAGTCCAGAGATGGACATTGTCTTCCTGATTGACGGCTCTGGCAGCATTGACCAAAATGAATTTCGCCAGATGAAGGACTTTGTCAGAGCTATGATGGGCTGGTTGGAGGGCACCAACACCTCGGTGAGGACTGGGCACCCGGGCCTCGGGGTGTGGGGTCGGGGAGGCAGACCTGGCATGGCTTAGGGGAGCTTTGCCAGTCCAAGGTCAAAGGAAGGCCCCAGTACTGGGCCGATTTGAGCTCTGACCTAGAAGGATCCCCCATGGCGTGTAATATATGTATCCACAAGCCACAGGAAACACAATGACTTTACTATTTAAAAGCATTGAAAGTATTTAAAAATAATTTTGCTACAAAATTTGACTGAAGGTAACTCAACCAAATGACAGATGACGTCTTTATTATATTTGCTTGGTCACTCCTGAGTGCTTTATCTTCTTATTTCCCAGCAACTAGCGTGTGTGTGCACAAACTCCTGAGAAGTGAGGATATGAATTGAGTTCATGTGTTATAAAATTTTTAAAAAACCTAAGCATAACTAATATTGTGGTTGGCAAGGTTATTCTATAGTTTTATGGCCCTGTCACCTTCTCCTTCACTCTGAATGTCCCCCATCACTTCTCCAGTAATTTACAACGCTCTTTCAAAGAAGGTCTGTCCATCTGTCCGTAGGTGGCATCCCTTGTGAGCGGTGCCCTGGGGCAGCTTCTAGTCCGCCATCCTGTCCCTCCCCCAAATTCTCGTTCTTTGTAAACTATGAAGCAGAATTATTTGGTTTTGATTTTCTAGTTTTCTTTTTGTATTTTTTTCCTGGGTTTCAGTATATCATCTGTAGGACCACCAAAATACATGGGAAATGGTTTGTAAATTCAAATGCATTCCAAAATAAAAGGTTTATTAAAAATAACAACAATAACAACCTCTGAGCTACAGGGCCCTCCTCCTTGGCCTTTGCAGTTCTCACTGTTGCAGTACTCAAACCTCCTGAAGATCCATTTCACCTTCACCGAATTCCACAGCAGCTCAAGCCCTCGGAGCCTGGTGGATCCCATCGTCCAGCTGAAGGGCCTGACCTACACGGCCACTGGCATCCGGAAAGTGGTGTAAGCTTCCCCTCCTGCTGCAAATGTGGCCGCCACAGTGGCCTCCTGACGCTGAGTCAGCAAGGCCCTCCTCAGAGGCCCAGGCAGGCTCTGGGGAAAGGTGTTAAAAGGGGAGCGTAGGGCCTGTGGGCAGAACCTTCCCTGGAGTGCTCCTGGCCCCTTTGCTGCCAGGTCTCCCCGATATAGGACTAGACTCCCCTCTGCCTGGTTCTGGAGGCTCTGGACCCTGGGAGCCAACCTGCGGTGGCCAAAGGCATGAGCTTTGGTTCACACACATCTGGGTTCCCATCCTGGCCCCCCACTTGCTACTGGAGTAACCCTGGGAGTTACTGACTCTAAGCCTCAGTAAACTGTCAAATGAGGATGAGCTCACCACTAGGTTGTCAGGATTAAATGGGATCACGTACACGAGGCGCTTAGCCTGAGGCGTGCAGCGGGTGCCGGACACATGGTGAGTTTTTATCCAGAGAACGGTGCGGCCCCTCTTTACTTCCCTGGAGTTGCTGCCAAGTGTCTTCTTTGTGCTTTCTCCCCACTCACCCCCCTCCACCCTCAGTCCTTACCCATGTACCCCCTCTGTGCTATCTGGGTGCTTACCATGCGCCTGCCCAGCACTGGGGGCCAGGAGGCCCATGCGGAAAATGGTTTCGGTCTCGGGGCTAGAAAGAAGAGGACATGGTTCTTGTGAGAAGGGGGTAGCTGAGTGTCTGGGATCCTTGGCTTCTCACATACACTCCTCAATGCTGCCCTGGGGGTAGTGCTAGAATTTGGTGGGAGCATACAGAACAAGAGCTGTTCCCACCAAATGTACCTTCTTTATTATTGGGTGGCTCTTCTGCCTTGAACACTGACCCCTTGGGACTGGGCCACCAGGAGGAAAGCTTCTGTCCGTACATTTAAAGTCACACAGGAGTATCCCTTCCTGGAGTCCCTCACCTCCCAAGGTTATTCCAGTGGTAGGGCCTGGGAGAAAGGTAAATGAGGCCAGGGTGCCCACGTGGTTCTCACCAACTCCACCCTGCTCCTGTAGCCCAGCCGCTCCACGCTCCCCGAAGCCACGCCCGGCTCAGGGCTAGACTCAGCTGCTGCTTGGATTTCTCTGCCACTGACTAGGTTTCTTTCTTTCTTTCTTTCTTTCTTTCTTTCTTTCTTTTTTTAGAAGTTCATTAAAAAAAACCCCAAAATTTACATTAAGGAAATTTTTTAAAAAGGAATATTACCCACAGGCCCTCTAGTCTACCACCTTACAGTATTTTAGCAAGAAGTGATATG
>CAUYPO010123989.1:0-27543 GCA_963574435.1 Cheirogaleus major | reverse complement strand
AAGGAACCTGGCGTCTGTGCTTCACGAGGAATTATGTACAGTTGACTGTTGTGATTGTCTTGTCAGGACCATGTAGCCAGAGAACCCTTGTGGAAGGGATGGAAAAAGTAGGGACTATAGATATGAGTGGATACACATATATGCTTATACTATATGCATATGCATATATATACATATAAAATAACTTATCAAATAAGTTGTTTTTTTTTTTTGAGACAGAGTCTCACTCTGTTGCCGGGGCTAGAGTGCCATGGCGTCAGCCTAGCTCACAGCAACCTCAAATTCCTGGGCTCAAGCAATCCTTCTGCCTCAGCCTCTCTAGTAGTTAGGACTACAGGCATGTGCCACCATGCCCGGCTAATTTTTTCTATATATTTTTAGTTGTCCAATTAATTTCTTTCTATTTTTAGTAGAAACAGGGTCTCGCTCTTGCTCAGGTTGGTTTTGAACTCCTGACCTTGAGCAATCTGCCCAGCTTGGCCTCCCAGAGTGCTAGGATTACAGGCGTGAGCCACCACGCCCGGCCAATATTGATATATTTCCATCTAGAAATCAGGGATCGAGGTGTGTTTATGTGTGTGGGGGGGTATTTTTTGTTTGTTCGTTTTTTACTTAAACTGTAACTACTTTGTTCCACATCATGGATCTTGGGTTCTCATGAAGCAAGAGATAATAAAATTAGAATTTCCCATAGTATTCTATTACTATACCCCATGTAACAAACATACAAGTCTTTAAAAGACCGTACTAAAATATCCACCACTAAAAATTACTGAGAACTCTTAAAATACTTTTTATGTATGTTCTATATATTTTTCCCAATTTTTAAAATAACTTCACCACTTTGCTTAAATATAAAGCTACTATATACTACACTCTCATCCTTTAATCCTCACTCAGTCTGGGTTCTACAGACAACTATATATTTAATACTCATGATCAATCTTCATGTTGATAATTCTCTGCTCATTTTGGTTATCCAAAGCACATTCTGTAATATATTCCTAATGAAGGAAATAGAAAAAATATTCCCTGAGTTCTTGCATGTTGATAAAAGTTTGTTTGTTCCCTTTATACTTGAAGGAAGGTTTTGTTGGATATAAAATCCATGGCTCATGTATATATATATATATATTTTTTTTTTTGCTCATGTATATATTTTTAAAATATGTTAAATGTTACACTACTTTTTTTTTCTGGCATAAAACATTACTGTCCAAAAGTCTGGTGATAATATGATTTTCTTTCCCTTATGTCATTTTGTTTTTGTTTTTGTTTTTTTTTGACACAAAGTCTCACTCTGTTGCCTGGGCTAGAGTGCCATGGTGTCAGCCTGGCTCACAGCAACCTCAAACTCCTGGGCTCAAGCAATCCTTCTGCCTCAGCCTCCCAAGTAGCTCAGACTACAGGCATGCACCACCATGCCCGGCTAATTTTTTTTTCTGTATAATTTTAGTTGGGCAATTAATTTCTTTTCATTTTTAGTAGAGACGGGGGTCTTGTTCTTGCTCAGGTTGGTTTCGAACTCCTGACCTTGAGCTATCCTCCCGGCCCAGCCTCCCAGAGTGCTAGGATTACAGGCCTGAGCCACTGTGCTCCGCCCATTTTGTTTTTTTTTTTAAATATTGATATTATGTGTGGACATAAATTTAAAGGATATGTGGTAGGCAGAATTCTATTATAGCCCCCAAGGTTTACACTACTTGGAGTACAAACCCAATATAATCCCCTCTGTTATAGACCAAATGTTTGTGCCTCCTTCTAATTCATATGTGGAAGCCCTAACCCCCCTCCCCAATGTGATGATATTTGAGATGGGGCATTTGGGAAATAATTAGGATTAGATTAGGTCATAAAGGTGGGACCCTAATAATGGGATTAGGGACCTTAAAAGAAGTTAGGAAAGAGAGAAATCTCTTTTTCTCCTCCCACATGCATGCACTGAGGAAAGGCTATGTGGAGACATAGAGAGAAGGCAGTCATCTCCAAGCCAGGAAGAAAGGCCTCATCAGAAACCAACTGTGTTGACACCTTGATCTTGGACTTCCCAGCCTCCAAATCTGTGAGAGAATACATTTCTGTTTTTTAAGCCATCCAATTAATGATATTTTGTTATGGTAGCTCAAGCAAATTCCCTTGACTATAGGCAGGACCTGTGAATACAATGGAATCGTCACTCCCACGATTAGGTTAATATCCATCATAACACACTGGAGAGAGATTCTCCTGCTGGCTTTGATGAGGTAAACTTCTGTGTTGTGAGAGAGTCACATAGCTAGAACCTGAGGGCAGTCTCTAGGAACTGAGAAAATCCCTGGCTGACAGCCAGCAAGAATCTGGGGACACAGGTCATTGGATTCTAAAACCCCAAGTCTCAGATGAGATCACAGCCCTGGCTGACCTCTTGATTGCAGCCTGGTGAGATCCTGAGCAGAGGATCCAGTTAACCCTTGCTTGTATTTCTGACCCACAGAAATGGTGACATAATAAATTTGTGTCATTTTAAGTCACTAGGTTTATGCTAATTTGTTATGCAGCAACAGAAAACTAATACAGGCTATAATTTGATAAAGTTTTAATATATGCATATGTGTAGGAAACCATAAACAAATCATGATAATGAACATACTTTTTACTCTCTTAAATTTCTTTATGCTCTTTTGTAATCTATCCCTCCAGTCCTGCCTCGACCTCTCCTATTCCAAGGCAAGTATTGATCTGCCTATCTTCAGATCAATACTTCAGAAAATAAGTTTATTTCTAGTCTTTTATATAAGTGGAATTCTACAATATATATTCTTTTTGTTTGGCTTGCCAGTCTCAGAATAATAATAATAATAATTATTATTATTTTTTGAGACAAAGTCTCACTCTGTTGTCTAGGCAAGAGTGCCGTGGCATCAGCCTAGCTCACAGCAACCTTAAAGTCCTAGGCTCAAGCAATCCTCCTGCCTCACCCTCATGAGTAGCTGGGACTACAGGCATGTGCCACCATGCTCGGCTAATTTTTTCTCTATATATATTTTTGAGTTGTCCAGCTAATTTCTTTCTATTTTTAGTAGAGACGGGTTCTCACTCTTGCTCAGACTGGTTTTGAATTCCTGAACTCAAACTGTCCTCCCGCCTCGGCCTCCCAGAGTGCTAGGATTACAGACATGAGCCACCGCGCCCGGCCTATTTTAACATTTATCTGTTTTATTGTGTATACCCATAGTTAATTCATTTTTATGTCTGAGTAGTATTCAATTGTATCTATTTACCATAATTTATTCATTCATTCAACTATTGATGCACATTTGCGTTGTTTCTAGTTCTCAGCTATTATAAGTAAAAGTGCTATAAATATCTGTGTATACAGTTTTGTTTGGATATATGCTTTTATTTTTCTTGGGTAAAGACCAAGAAATGAAATATCGTGGTCATATGATAGATGTGTGCTTAAATATATTTTAAAATGCCCAGACTTTTTTCCAAAGTGGTTTTACAACTTTTTATTCTCAGCAAAAGTTAATGAGAGTTCCAGGTGCTCCACATTCTTGCCAACACTTGACATAATCGGTTTAAAAAATTTTAGATATTTTAATGGATGTGTAGTAGTAGCCCAATGTGGATTTAATCTGTATGTCCCTAATGGACATTAATGTTGACCATTTTTTCATGCGCCTCTTTGCCAGCTGTATATCGTATCTGGTGATGTGGTATCTGTTCAAATATTTTGTCCATATTTTAATTGGGTTATTTATATTCTTATTACTGAGTTTTGAGAATTTTTTATATTTTCTGGATACAAGTCCTTTATATGATTTGCCAATATTTTCTCTTAGTCCGTGGCTTGTCTTTTCATTCTAGTAAGAAGATATTTCAAAGAACAGAAGTTTTTAATTTTGATGAAGTCTAATTTATCAATTAGTTCTTCTATGGATTATACATTTGATATCATATTTAATAAATTATTGCCTAACCCAAAGTCACAAATGCTTTCTCCTGTGCTTTTTTTTCTAGCAAAGTTAATAGTTTTTGGTTTTACATTTAGGTCTATGATTCCTTTTGAGTTAATTTTTGCACATGATAAAAAATATGGATTGAAGATCATTTCTGTTTTTATTGATGCATAATGTTTTTATATATTTATGGGATACATGTGTTATTTTGTTACATGCATTACATAGAATGTGTAATGATCTAGTCAGGGTATCTGGGGTATCCATCACCTTAAATAGTCATCATTTCTATGTGTTGGGAACATTTCAAGTTCTCTCTTCTAGCCATTTTGAAATATGCAATACATTGTCATTAACAATAGTCACCCTACTCTGCTAACAAACACAACTTATTCCTTTTATTTAATTGTTTGTTAGTACCTATTAACCAATCTTTCTTTATCCTCCTCCCAACACACCCTTCCCAGTCTCTGGTATCTATCATTCCACTCTCTGCCTCCATTAGTTCAACATTTTTAGCTCCCACATATGAGTGAGAACATGTGATATTTGTGTTTCAGCGCCTGGCTTACTACACCTAACATAATGACCTCCAGTTACATCCATGTTACTTCAAATTACTCTATTTCATTCATTTTTATGCCCTAAGAGTATTCCATTCTGTATATATACCACATTCTCTTTATCCAGTCATTCATTGATGGACACTTGGGTTGATTCCATATCTTTGCTATCATGAATAGTGCTGCAATAAACAGGGGTATACAGATATCCATTTGATACACTGATTTCTTTTTCTTTGGATAAATAGCCAAAAGTGGGATTACTGGATCATATGGTACTTCTATTTTTAGTTTTTTTGTTTGTTTGTTTGTTTTTTGAGACAGAGTTTCACTCTGTTGCCCAGGATAAAGTGCCGTGGCATCAGCCTAGCTCACAGCAACCTAAAACTCCTGGGATCAAGCAATCCTTCTGCCTCAGCCTGCTGAGTAGCTGGGACTACAGGCATGCACCACCATGCCCGGCTAATTTTTTCTATATATTTTTAGTTGGCCAATTAATTTCTTTATATTTTCAGTAGAGACGGAGTCTCGCTCTTGCTCAGGCTGGTTTCGAACTCCTGACCTTGAGCGATCCGCCCACCTCGGCCTCCCAGAGTGCTAGGATTACAGGCATGAGCCACCGCACCAGGTCTACTTTTAGTTTTGTGATAAATATTTATCCTGTTTTCCATAGTGGCTGTACAAATTTACATTCCCATCATTAGTATATAAGAATTTCCTTTTCCCTGCATACATCTCTACCACCATCTGTTATTTTTTGTGTTTTTAGTAATAGTCATTCTAACTGGAATAAGACGATATCTCATTATAGTTTTGATTAGCATTTTCCTGATGATAGCGACCCTTGAGCATTTTTTTTATATACCCGTTGGCCAATTGCATGTCTTCTTTTGAGAAATGTCTCTTCAGGTCCTTTGCCTGCTTTTTAGTGGGCGTATTTGTTTTCTTTTGCTTGTTTGTTTGTTTTTTACTGTTGAGTTGTTTGAGTTCCTTGTATATTTTGAATATCAGTCACTTGTAGGATGAATTGTTTGCAAGTATTTTCTCCCATTTTACAGGTTGTCTCTTCAGTCTGTTGGTTGTTCCTTTGCCATGCAGAAGCTTTTTAGTTTGATATAGTCTCATTTGTCTATTTTTGTTTTTGTCGCCTGTGCTTTTGAGGTCTTAGCCATAAAGTCTTTGCCTAGACCAATGCCCTGAAGTGTTTCTCCTGTTTCCTTCTGGTAGTTTTATAGTTTTGAGTCTTACATTTAAGTCTTTTTAATCCATCTTCAGTCAATTTTTGTATATGGTGACAGAGAGGGGTTCAGTTCCAGTCTGCATGTGAATATCAGTTTTCCCAGTGCTATTTATTGAAGAGAATGTCCTTTCCCCAATGTATGTTCCTGGTACCTTTGTTAAAAATTAGTTGGCTGTAAATATATGGAAATTATTATTATAGAATTTATTTCTGGGTTCTCTATTCTGTTCCATTGGTCTATGTGTTTGTTTTTGTACCAATACAATACTGTTTTGGTTAATATAGCCTTGTAATATATTTTGAAGTCAGTTAGTGTGATGCCCCAAGCTTTGTTCTTTATGCTGAGGATTGCTTTGGGTATTTGGGCTCTTTTGTTATTTCATATGAATTTGAGCATTGTCTTTTTTTTTAATTTTGTGAAAAATGACATTAGTAATTTGATAGGAGTTGCTTGGGGCAGTATGGTCATTTTAACAATATTAATTCCATGAGCATTGGATGTCTTTTCCTTTGTTTGTTCATTTCTTTTTTCTTTTCTTTTTTTTTGCATATGGATATTCAATTGTTCCCTAATTCTTAAGGGCTGTGCTTTCTCCATTAACCTGCCTTTGCAGCTTTGTTAAAAAGTAATTGACCATATATGTGTACATCTATTTCTAAACTCTCTATTCTGTTCCATTGGTCTATTTGCCTATTTTTTCTTTTTCTTAAATATACACACCATGGAATACTATATTTCTCTATCTTGATGCCAATACAACACTCTCTTAATTGTTGTATTAATAGCTTTATATAAGTCTTGAAGTCAAGTAGTATAAGTCCTCTAACTTTGGTCTTTTGCAAAGTACTTTTGCCCATTCTGGATCTTTTGGCCATCATGATTAATAATGATCCAAATTGATTTTATACCAGTTATCGAATATTTATACTTTCTCTTCTAATATACAATCCCATTTTGTCCTAATTCAAGCTTATATTTTGTGAGGTCTGTTGCAACCTACTATAGTCTTCCACTGACCCATTTATTTAGACCACTGTGGCAATAGCACAGTCTTAGCTATCATACCTTTATAACATTTTGTTTTCAGGTAGAATAAATCTATTCACTCTGTTCATTTTCAAAAACAAGTAGTTTTTTGGGCTGTTTTTTCTGCCATGTAAACTTAAAAATCATCTTGTTTAATACTAAACAAAAAAAACCCAAAAAATCCCCCAAAAGAACCACTACTGGTATTTGTAATGGAAAAGTATCAATTCTTTAGATCAATTTGGTGAGACCTGACATCTTTATCATATTGAATCTTCTCAATTATTTAGTATATTTTTCCATTAATTAGATTTTATCTAATGTCTTTCAATAAAGTTTTATAATTTTCCTTTAATGGGCTTGATTCTCTTTTGTTAGATTTATTTTTAGGCATTTGGTAATTTGTTGTCATTAGGAAGAATATTATTTAATTTAAAATTTTAATTTATAAACATACAAATTTCATTTTCTTTGGAGCATAATTATATGAGTTCTAACACATGAGTAGATTTATGTCGCCATCTCCATAATTATGATACAGAATTAGATTCATCACCCACAAAATTTTCCTCATGCTGCCCCTGGGTAGTCAAACTTTCCTCCTACTCCTAACTTCTAACTGATCTGTTCTTCAACCCTTGAATTTTCCCCTTACCAGAATGCCATATATGTATAATCATAGTAGGTAGCCTTATGGGACTAGCTTCTTTCACTCAGCATAATGCAATTGGGATTTATCCCGGTTGTTGTGTGAATCGATACTTTGTTCCTTTTTACTGCTGAGGAGTATTTCTACCATATGGATGTAACACAGCTTGTTTATGCATTTACCTCTTGAGGGATATTTTAGTTGCTTCCAGTTCTGAGTGATGATGAATAATGCTGCTCTGAACATTTTTGTACAAGTTTTTGTCTCAACATAAGTTGTCATTTCCCCAGTGCTGATACATAGGAGTGAGATTGCTGGATCACGTATATCCATGACTTTATGAGGAACTGCCGAACTGTACCATGTTGCTTTCCCAGTGGCAGCACAAAAGAGCTCCTGGTGGCATAGTCAATATTTTTGAAAAATAAAATAGACATTCTAATAGCTTTGAAGAGTATCTTTTAAAAATTATATTTTCTGATAGTTGTTGGTTTATAAGAATATAATTTTTAAACTTTTTAATAAATATAATTTTTTACATTTTTAAAAACTTTAAAAATTAAGTTTATAAACTTTAAAGTATATATTTATCATGACAGTTTAATAAATTAAACACATCCACATAACTAGCAACCAGATCAAGAGACAGAACATTACGAAAACTCTAGAAGCCTCTTCTGTGCTCCCTTCTATTCCTTACCCACCCTTCCAAGCCTATTCTGACTTTAATAATATAGATCGCTTTTTCCTTTTTATACATAATGTAAATGGAATCATATAGAATATGGTCCTGAGCCCTCAAATATTCTTACCCCTCTTGGAATGTTGGACAGAAGAAAATAACCCAGGAGAGTGAAAGCATCATGAATAATCACAATTGGTAGTATATTAAACCTTTATTTATAGTTATTAGGTGCACACACTACATATTATATACATCAATCAAGGTAAGGATAGGTGTTGTGCTACTCAAATATCAAAAGAGGAAGCAGATTATTTGGGTTTAGTATTGCTAAGGTTTTCTTTTTTATCTTAATTTCTTTTGCAGTGATTTTTGCAGTTATTGAACAATATGACCATGGTTTATGTTTCCTAATTGATTTGGTTGACTGTGTGCTTTTGACATGATTTTTCCAGTAGAACATGTTTTTCTCCCCTTTTGGGAAGTGTGGGATGAAGGCACATACTCCCTCTCATCCCCTCCTCCCCAAGCTTCCTCATTCCTGCCATTCATTTCTCACAATGGAGGCGGGAAAGAAATTAGGTAGCTCTTTAATTTCCAGGTGGGGTTTTCTCCAGAGAAGTCCCACCACTCCTGTTCTTTCATATTGCTTGAGTCCTGTGTCAGAATGGCAGAAGCCCGAGTTTTCTGTTACAGAGTAAGTCGGTGCCAATTCACAACATGCTTTTGACTTCATCTGAATTAGACCTTATGAACTTGACTTAGTAAGTACATACAAGTTTTAACACACATACCCACCCAGAATTTTACTGTTGTATTTTCTTCCCCCCTCAAGAATGGCTGGTAATAGACCATAACTTTACCAGACTTCCACTATTTTTAGTAACTCATATTTATACACAAATACACATGCCCATTCACACAAGACTTACAGCCATAGCAAAACTACCATTTGCACAATTTTTTTCCTTCATCTATTCCATATTTTGTGATAGCCCTGGCCAGAACAAATAGTGATTACATTTTTAGAAACCTATACTTACATTTAACAAATGCGTCTGCTAATGATGTCTTTATAGGATTGAGGTATTTATGCAGCATTCATTCCTACATGTATTGGCACAAATAATAAAATATTGATAAACCAGCATTATTTTTAAATCCCAGCGATCACACTAAGTAATTTAAAAACTAGGCAAAATACTTAAAAGGTGAGAGGGGCTAGAGACATGTAATAGTTCTCTGAGGGCAAAAGAAACCTTTAGCCTTCCAAATTCTTTTCTCTAACAGAAAAATCACTGCTAGGAAGACCTAACAGGATGCACTAATGGAATCATTACCAACTGCGATGATGGCCAGGGGTGGGGTCTTTTTCCCTCTGGATCTGCACTTTGAAATTTGCACTAGCAGAATTGCAGAGGGCTTAATTATACCTGTGGAATCCGCACCAGATTACTTGGATTTGAATCTCAGCTACATTGATTGAACTCTAGCTTTGTAGTCACTGTGCTTTTTGTCTTCTCAGTTATAAAATTGGGATAACATTAGTGCTTATCTCACAGAAATGTTAGGAGGATTAGAAGAGTTTATACATATCAAGTGTTAGAAAAGTGTCTGCCTCAATAAATGTTGACCATTATTATTGAATAAATGAATTAAAACCTTAAATGAGTATTTATAACACAGTTTATCTTCTAGATCTCATTTTTTTTTTGTCATTAAACTGATAATTCGTAGTGTTTTAAAACCAAAAAGCACTTCAGGAATTATCTATTTCAACTGTCTCAGTTAAACATGAGGAAACTAAGGTTGAGGAAGGTCAAATTATTTGCACTAAATTGTCCAGCTTGCTAGTAATAAAGCTAAGATGTTAACCAAAGCCTCTTAATCTGTATTGTTCAAGGGAAATTGGATAGTCTAGTTATAATTGGATTTACAATAAAAATAAAATCGTGATTTGAAGTTGGCAGTCAAAAACCTTAAGGGCAATTCATGGTCCAATAAATTGAACTTTTCACCTTGTTCCCCCTTTTTTTTTAATTTTAATTTTTTTTTCTTTTTCTCTCTTTTTCACTTCCTTGGATTTGAGAGGATGTTCCCATTTCTTGTCTTCCATGTTACTCATGGCATTACATTATTTATTTTAGTGGTTATGGATATTTCAAAACATTTAGTTTCTTCTTGCATGGTTTTTTATTTTTCATTGAATGTTGCCAATGCTTTTTGTTTGTCCACAAGCTCTGAGAAATAGATTTCAAAGCTGAGCTAAGGAATTTTGTGTGTGTCTTAGGTAGTTCGAGATACCGTCCGAACTGTTCCTCAATTTCTTTTGCTTCTTTCAGAAAAATATATACGAATCAAAGACAATCCAATCATATAAGTCCATGGGGCACAAGTAGAGTGAACCTCCTCCTCTAATGTGATCAAAATAGACAAACTGGCTATTTTTGGCTCCAAATATGAATTTCTTATTTGTGCTCATCGGGCCTATTTTGAATCCATGGCTAAAATATTCATAACATAACATAACATTTTTGTTGCCATTCTATAAATGTCACTGTCCTAGAAGTAGCAATTCTCACAAATTACCAAGAAAGAGAAAGAAAAGAGCAGAAACGTTTTGCTACACCATTCTCTCCAAGTGTCTTGATTGTGTGTGTGTGACAGAGAGAGATAGAGAGAGATAGAGAGAGAGAGAGAGAGAGAACCAGTCCCCACTTTCTGAAAAAAATGAAGTGCTAAAAATTCAATAAACTTTTATGACCAGTTTATTATTTATTACCAGTTTATTAAGTGTCAGACCCTTTGCATTCTGGATACAGTGATTAGGACAACATGCCGCATAGCCAAGAAGTGTTAGCATGAGGGTTTAACCCAGCTACCTCCAGAGTTGACTCTCTTAATCATTACCTCTTAAAACTTTCCTCTATGGGAATGTGATTCATTACTTTTTGATTAATGGTGAGAGAAAAATTGTATCATTGCTTCCATACCAACCTTTAGCATAAAAGTAACAAACATCGATATCTGGGTATTTATTCAGGGATCTAGATAATCTTTGATTATTCAAAACATCTCAGTGAAATTTAAAGACAATGGTAAAGTATGCCTATGCATGTTTTCTAATAAGTTGTTTTTTTTATTTTTTATTTTTTTTTTATTTCAGCATATTATGGGAGTACAAATATTATGGTTATGTATATTGCACATTCCCCCCCTCCCCCCTCAAGGCAGAGCTTCAAGCGTGACCATCCCCCAAACGTTGCACATGTCACTCATTATGTTTGTATATACCCATCCCCTCCTGGCCCCCACACCCCCCCCCCCACCCCCCAAAAATTTTTTTTTACCGGTAACAACCACTAGGGGCAAAAAACTAAAAAAATTTATTGGGGTGGGGGGGGGGTGTTTTGGGGAGGAGGGGATGGGTATATACAAACATAATGAGTGACATGTGCAACGTTTGGGGGATGGTCATGCCTGAGGCTCTGCCTCGAGGGGGTTGGGGGGCATGGGCAATATACGTAACTGTAATATTTGTACCCCCATAATATGCTGAAATAAAAAAATAAAAAACGTTTTCTAGAATAGACCACATAGTAGGTCACAAAGAAGCCTAAATTTAAAAGAATTAGAAGTATACAAAGTATGCTCTCAGATTACAATAGAATGAAATCACAAATTGATAACAAAAATGGAAATTTATAAATATGAGGAAATTAAACAACCGACTTCTAAATAAACAATGGGTCAAAAAATCAAAACAGAAGTCAGAAAATACTTTGAGAGGAATGAAAATGAAAAGATATACATAAAAAAACTTAAAGCAGGGTTTAGAGGAAAATTTATAACTTTAAGTGTTTGTATTAAGAAAAGAAGAAGAAAGACTTGAAACCTAATCTTATATCTTAGAGCACTGGAAAACAAAGAGCACACTAACCCTGAAACAAAACAGAAGGAAGGAAAACACAAAAATGAATGCAGAAATTCATGAAATAAAGAATAGAAAAGTAATAGAGAATATAAATACAGCAAAAGTTGTTTCCTTGAAAAATATCAAGATAACTAAAAAATCTTTAGCTAACCAAGAAAAAAAAAGACTCAAGCTATTAAAATCAGAAGTGAAAAAGGTGATGATACTACTGACCTTACAAAAATACCAAGGATTATAAGAGAACTCTGTGAACAACTGTATACCAATTTAGCTAAACTGGATAACTTAGACTAAATGAGAAAATTCTTAGAAAGACACATATTACCAAAATTGATTCAAGAAAACATAGAAAATGTGAACAAATCTAGAACAAGTAAAGAGATTGGATTAGTAGTTAAAAACTAATTACAAATAAAAGTCCCGGCCAAAATTGCTTCATTGGTGAATTCTTCCAAATGTTTAAGAGAGATTTAGTACCAATTCTTTACACATTTCCCAAAAAAGAAAAGAGGAGGGAACATTTCTCAAGTCATTCTATAAGGCCAGTATTATCTTGCTATCAAAATCAGACACAGATATCACAAGAAAATAAAACTACCAATGAATATTCCTTATGAGTATAGAGGCAAAATCCTCACCAAAATACTGAAAGACCAAATCCAGCTGGATTTCTACTGGACCAAATCCAGTAGAAAGGATTATATGCCATGACCAAAAGGGATTTATCCAAAGAATGCAAGGTTGGCTCAACATATGAAAATCAATTAATGTAATAGACTATATCAATAGCATAAGGACAAACTACATAGTTATCTCAATGAGTTTCAGGAAGAGAATTTGACAAAATTAACACCATTTCGTGGTAAAATACTCAATGATCTAGGAACAGAAGGAACTTCCTTGACCTGATAGAAGTCATTTTTGAAAAATCCATAGGTAATGTCATTATTAATAGTGAAAAACTAAATACTTTCCCCCTAAAATCAGGAACAAGACAAGGATGTCTACATCCATCACTTCTATTCAACATTGTTGAATTCTAGACAGGGCAATTACGTAAGAAAATGAAAAGCTTCCAGATTGGAAAGGAAGAAGTAGAACTATCTCTATTTGCAGATGACATAATATTGTCTATATAAAATCCTAAGGAATCCACTAAGATGCTCCTAGGACCAATAAATGAGTTCAGCAAATTTGCATACTATAAGATAAAATATGCAAAAATCAGTTGTATCTCCATACACCAGCGATGAACATCCAAAAATGAAATTAAGAAAACAATTTATTTACAAGGGCATCAAAAAGAATAGAATACTTAGGTATACATGTAACAAAAGAAATGCAAAACCTATACTCTGAAAATTATAAAATATTTTTTAAAGAAATTAAAGTAGATCTAAATAAATTTCCTTTTTAGATAATATTTATTCTAAAGTCATGAAAATATTCTCCTGCTTTCTTCTAGGAGCACTATTATTTTATCATTCAAGTCTAGAGCTACACTCTATCTGGAATTCTTTTATTTTGCACATAGTATGAAGTAGGGTTTAAGATTCACTTTTTCTTGCATATGAATATATAATTGATCCAGTATAACTAATTGAAAAAAAACAACAACATTTCTCTCCTGCATTGCAGCGGCATTTTTGTCCTAAGCCAACTGAGTGTGTATGATGGGTCTGCTTCTGGATTTTCTATCTTGTTCCATTGGTCTGTGTGTCTATTCTCATGTCTATACTACGCTGTCTTAATTACTGCAGCTTTATAATAGATGTTGATATCTGATATAGGGGAGATCCACCTTCAGCCTTCCCTTAGTTGGTATTTTCCTGGTTTATCTTTTTCAATCCATTCACTTTCACTCTTTCTTCAATTTTCAACCACTCAGCCCCATGAGATTGTCAAAACCCCTGCTATTTCCTCTGCTCCTTATCAGTGGTTCTCTGCCAGGTATGTGTGTCAAGAACTGACTATTTCTCCTAGAGGAAATATGGCCAGCTCACCTCTATCTTCTTCCCTTTGCTTAGGGATTTTGGCCCTTCAAGTCCTAAATTGATTTTTTTTTTGGGGGGGGGTTCTGACTTTTCTAGCTGTTCAGCGGGAGTATTGGTGTGCTCACAAACCACTCCATCTTAGCATCCTAGCTGGAAGCAGGATTCCTAGGACTCTGATATTTAACCTGTAAATTTAAAAGTGGACATTATATCAGAAAATCTGTAATGTCAATTAGCACATTATTAAACAAAAGGAAAAAGACATTATTATTTTAATAAGTGAAGGGAAAAGCATTTGATAAAATTCAACACTTTATGTTACTAACTCTTTTGGAAAACTAGGACTAGAAAGAAATTTCTTCAATTTGATAAAAGTCTTATACTAAAAACCTACAGCAAACATCCAATATTTGTCTCCCTTTATACTCACTCCCTTTAAGATTGGAAATAAGACAAGGATGCCCACTATCAACATTGCAGTTTACATAGTTAGGGAGGTCCTGGCTGATGAAGTAACACTCACACTCACTCTCTCTCTCTCTCTCTCTCACACACACACATACACACACACACACACACTGCTTAAAAGGGAAGATACAACACTAATACCATTTTGTGAGAAAAACTATCAGAATCAACAAACTGAGAACCAATAAGAGAGTCCAGTTATATATTTCCAGAACAAGATAGACATAAAACATATAATGTCCTTCTATATCAGCAGTAATGAACTTCAAGATGTAATAGAATATAAAATGCCATTTGCAATATCAACAAAAACCATAAGATATAGGAGAGTTAATCTGATGAAGAATGCATAAAACACAAATGGAAAAAAAATTCTATTGAAGGACACATAAGGAGACTTAAGGAGGAAAACATACTGTATATATAAGTGAGGCGCTCATTATGTACATAATTCTTCCCAAATTAGCCTGTGAATGCACTAAGTGGCACTCTCCCCAGCCAGCGTGTGGCAGGCGGCAGGGAAGTGTGGCACCTGCAGAGCTGGCCTCCTTGCTGGGAGCTCTACGTCACGTCTGGGAGGACAGTGAAAAGTGGGGAAAGAAGCAGAGGCAGATTCTCAGTGTATAGGGGGCCCAGAGGAGTGAATCAGTGGCAGTGAGTGACAGAGCGATGTCAGCAGGGAGAGATGGAGATAACAACCAGACTTGGAACCACCTCTGTCGGGGACTAGTGTTTGAAGGCAGGTGACTTGCTGAATGATGCTGAATGATGCAGGATCGCCACATACACAGTGAGGGTGCTCATCCCCGCCCTGCCCTCCTCACTGGGTGGGCATGAGGGTGCAGTAACATAATGGGAGTATTCCTTGAAGATCATAAAAATGTGGCATATTTAACAATGATTTCAGTAACGTGGGGACCTGTAGTTAATCTCCAATTTAGGAGTGCACCTATGAGGTACTGCCCTGACTCTCTGAGCACGGCAGAGAGGAGTGCTGGCAGTCTGTTCTTGGTTAAGCCCACTTCCAGTGGGTGGGGGAAAAACACAGCAAGTTTGCCTTTGCAGCTGACCGGGTGCTTTGCTGGAGGAAAGTGAACATCAAAAGATCCAGGCCCACCAGGATCCTAGGAGGTCCCCTGCCAGGCTCTGGAGAACAGCAGGCTCTAGCCAGCAGGGCTGAGGATGGGGAAGCCTTTTTTGGGGATGTAATCCAGACACACTTCAGACAGTTTTCAGGAACAAGTAGGATCTCTCTGGGGATCAGATATAGTCATCATAATAAAAGAATTTCACAGTGACGGTGTCCCGACATTTAGAAGTTGGGACCTTTGAGAAGAGATGCAAAGAAGATGGTGAGGTCTCATGAATCTTTCTGGTTGTTTTATTTTCATTTGTATATTAATTAAATAAACAGTTATTAAATGCCTACTATCTTGCAAGCCCTCTGCCCATAATATGCTGAAATTAAAAAGTTTAAAAAAACTTTAAAATGATTTACTTTTTTGAATTTCAGTTGCCACGTTCTTAAAACATTAGAGAAAAAAAGTCCAACCTCCTTCGCCCGGTCAAGCTCTCTTAGGAGGAGGTGGTTGGTCTCTTAAGTTACATCTCAGATTCACGAGTTGGCTCTGTCTTGTGGTTATGTTGCTTTCATCTTCTCTAAAAAGGCTCGCCTGCTACGTTGCTTACAGGTCTTTGTCCCCACAGGCCAGCAGACTGAAGTGGCTCTGATTGTTTGGAGGGGAGTGAGTCTGCAGTCAAGGTTGGTTTAGCACAGAGGGAAGGAGCTATGGGAATGCTCACCTTGCCCGCTGCCACTGAGCTTGGGGAAAGTGACCTCACTCCTTTGTGAGGATGAAGGGCTTGGAGTTTTCCGGAGCATATCACAGGATTATCAGTAGCACACACTCCCTTCTTGGGTGGAAATCTAGAGTTACTAGAAGTCTAATTATCCCCTGCTTGCTGACGTCCAGGCCTGTGTCCTAAAGATTTGGCTAGTAGGAATCCAAGACAAAGACACTTCCTAAGTTAGAGTGAGCTGAATCTTAGGGGCTTGAGGGAGAGACACAGGGAAGCAGTGATCAGCCATGTTTCTCCTTGTTTATCTGAGCCTGTCATTGTGCCAGGCAGATTTAGAATGTAGCATACAAGATATGTTTGGAAGGAATATCGGGAAGCTGTTTTCTGTTTAGAAAATCAGGGTGTGTGAATGTCTTCCCACGTGGTGTTACTGAATGTGATCTACTCCGGTGCTGCTGCGGACAGGAAGTTTGTCTTTCCTAGATGAGATGTAATAAAGGCCAGGGGTGCCCCATGTTTCCCACAATTATTTCCTACCTGATTGCAGATCCAACTTCTGTTCTGGCTTCTCCATTTGATACTTGGATCAATTAACCAGGAAGTAGGCAACTCACAAGGGGAAGAAGGACAAGAGATCCACCAGGGGGAGCTACTTTATCCCTGCAGGGGTGCAGCCCCCCATGTCTTGCTTTCTCTGTTCCAAAAAATACTCCTTCACCACCCTTGTTCTGCTCTGGGTTTGGAACACATGGGGCCCTAGGCTGGCTTTTCCCCTGCTGAACACGTGTGAGAGTCATGCCTCATCTTCAGTGAGGGAAGAAGACAGAGGGCAAAGAAGGGAAGCCTGTTTGCACTGTAGCTGCTCCTGAGTTGTGCCCAGCTCATGGTGCTCAGGGTGGCATCAGGCATGGAGTAGTAAGTGGCTGGGCTGAAGGGTCATTGGTGCCCATCTGAGTGTAAGTGGGTAGAAACTAGGCAGGATCTTCCGGGGCAGTGCAGTTTGCATGCACACACATGCATGCATTCCTCTGGCTCAAATTCCAATACATTGGTATATCAATTGAATTTAGAAAGGTTATTCTTGTTGGAAAGGCATGGCCTATATAAAAGGTGACACTCTAATGGCTGGAAAGGGCTAGAGCAAGAATAGGAAAATATCAAGACAGTAGCCATGGGTAGAGATCTGATGGGATTGAGTCGCTACCTAGCTTTAAAAGGAGAAACGCTGGGAGAGGTAGTGGTGAGGCCTTTTCTGTGATGTAGCAGAATCAGGCTTGCTGTACTACTGTTGTGAGGAGGTGATGGCCTCTAAGATGGAGGCCTGTAATTTGGATATTGTGGGCTGGTAAACAGAAGTCGGGGAGATACGGCCCCAGGGTCCAAACAGCAGTTTATCTATGGGCGTGGGTCAACAGAGAAGATTCTTGTGGTTTTCCAATTAGAACATTTTCCAGAGGAGAGTAAAGTCACAAGTGTGACTGTGATCACTGCCCTTCTCTTTTTCTGCTTTTGCGTGAGCACAGAAGCACAAAGCAACCCGGTAAAAATGAATTAGAAAAAATCGTGGGGTTACTGGTGATCTAAATTGGGCTTGGAAGAAAAACAATCTGCCTGTGGCTTGGGTAGACGAAGGCTGTGGACCAGCTGCCAAAAAGGCTTTGGATATCAATGTGGCCTGCGTTTTGGGAGGGGTTCTGGAGGGATTGTTTTCAAAATAAAGATTTAAGGTAAATTAGAAGGAAGTCTTCTGATTAAGACTGGAAGTAAAAACCAGGTTTAACTATAAACACAAAACAGTCCAAATTAGTGAGAGAGGTACTCAGCACATCTTAAAATTTTATTTAATTGAAAATGTGCCCTTTAAGGATTATTTACTATAGGCTTTCAGGTTTAAGCTTTGCTATTAAAATATGACATTTTACTATGGAAAATTCTAAGCATACGCAAAGGTGAATACAATCTTTTAGTGAACATCCTTGTTCTCACTGCCCAGTCCCGGTGGTGGCTTACCCGACATGCCCGTCCCATCCACATCCCATGCACACTTCTTTCCTCCTATATTATTTTGAAGCAAATCTCATAAATCACATCATTTCATCTATAAATATTTCAGTGTGTTTCTCTAAAAGATAAAGCATTGCTCCTTTAACAAACAAGATAAACCTTTTGCTCATCCATCCAAGCCTGTGGGGAGAAGGACCGTTTGACATACGAGGTTATACTGAAGGTGATCTTGGCTGCCCTGGGGGACCCAGACCCACCAGCCTCTTGGGTTCTTGGTTTAGAAATGTAAGCCATGAACGGAATGGAGAATGATGCAGTGTGTAATAGCCCCTGTGTTGTGAGGGCCACTCCTGAGTGAGCACAGGACAGTCAGCCATCCAGGCTGTATTAACTGGGTCATTTAGCTCCAAGTAGACTAAAGTTACTACTGCAGAGGAGAAAAAGAGAAATGAGGAGGTTTAGTATAGTCAGGGGAAAAAAGATGGGCTTTCATTTAAAACATACTTTCATTGTCTGCAACAGGGCAGGATGGGCCTAATTAGAAGTGAAACAACACACATGCAATCAGCACAAGCAGGCCCATGTGCCTGCCTGCCTCAGGAACCAAGCACAGGTGGGCCACAGTGAGGTTGGACCTTTGTTCTGAGGCTGGGGAGCATCCTGAGTCCTGGACCTCTGCCTTCTCTCTCACTCTGTCCTTGGGTTCAAGGTCAGCTGTAAGGAGGAAAAAAGCAGGAGTGTGACAATCTGCAGGAGTGTGACAATCTTATTGTCCCAGGACGGGGTGGGCTGTACTAAGAAGTGCTTGTTCATGCTCCTTTCTTTCAGCATGTGCTCCCAACAAGCCTGTGCCTTGACTGTTGTTACCCACCACTCTACAGTGAGTATGCTGGTGCAGCAGCGGGCCAGGGGGGCAGAGGGTCACAGGGTTGGAGATGCGATCTAGGAACAAGCCATTGACATTGCTTGTAGGTTTACAGGCAGAAGGTTGTAAACCTTGTAGGTTTATTTTCAGAAGTGAGGTTGCCGCTCTGATTCTTGAGTTCCAACTGTGAAGTGTCCTCTGAGGGGACCCTCAGGCAACCTGCTCCCGAAGAAACCGACTGTGGATTCCAAGCAGGCCCAGCTCCATCACAAACCGAACAGGTGCCTGGAGAAAGTGGGCATGTCGGGATGCTAATTATGAGATTAGAGTCTCAACTGGATAGACAGGGCCCAAGTGTAGTTCTGGTTTTCTGTGTGAGCTGGGACTTCAGTCCTCCAAGCTTTCACCGAGGAATAAGAACCACTGCCATTTCCCAGACCTACGGGGAAGTTTTCATCAGAAAGTTCTCCAGCCCACGCAGAGAAGTGAGCACAGGATGGAAGTCAGAGGCACATGTTTGAGTCCCAGACCTAACCCTGGTTGACTTTTGGACCCTCAACTTCTGACCTGTAGTAGTGGTACTCACAAGATTGTGTGTAAACAAATTAGATCATATTGTCTTTAAGATCACTACAGATTTTATTGTTCATGTTGTCATTATTACTTAAAATGTCATTAGATTTATACATAAATATGACAGTAGCCTGACTCTCTGTGTAGTATAATGTTACCATGTCCAAGAGCTAAAAGTAAAATATTCCAATCCTGCTGTTCATTGGCTGATGTCATTTTAATGAAGACTACCACTCCGTCCTCCCTCTTTCCTATAAAAAACTGAAATAACAATCTTCTTGATAATGGGTTATAGCAAACTAATGCTAAGTTCATTCTCATTTTGATTTTCTGGCCCCAGCCTAATTCTTCTTGAGTAGGCTGCTGCAGTTTTTTTTTTTTTTTCCCTCTTGACTTTCTTTTCCCTGAGGACACAGAATGTTCACAAGGTACAATATATTCTTTTAAAAAGATTTTTTCCTAAAATCCAAGTGTTATTAATGGCTTCTTTCTCAGTCTCTCCTGGAAGACACTGACCCAAATAGCAGACACAATTTAAGAACCGTGCGGTCTTGTGATGGCCTTCAGGTTTATACCCCCCGCTCTTTCTGCCATCTTTGGATAAGCTGGATGTATTCAGAAAGTTACATAACAGCATTAGTAGCATTTGACACTGTTGTTTTATATTTTCTTGTCAACTTGCTGATGGATTAGAGAAAATTGAAACTCACTTATAAAGTCCTCAGCTATTTTGTAGCAGATAGTTCCTTAAAATATAGCATTCATTTATTTGTTTATTTGACAACAATGAGCTGAGTGTCTACTATGTGCCATGCCCTTGCACCATGGAGAATACAAAAGTGAAAAACTCAGGTTCCTAACCTCAAAGAGCTTGTATCTAGGAAGCAAATAGGAAAACAAGCAGAGGGATAAAAATGTGTGAGAAGACAAAGGGCGTGGTGGATTTTGCCTGGAAGGATGGAGAGGGCTCCCTGGCATGGTTCACTTCCCACCGCTCCACATCCTGCATGGGAACCGATGTCATATCCCTCATTGACGCTTTCCCCAGCACAGAGATTGTGCCGTATGTCCTTTGAGTGTCTCTTCTGAGGGATTCCAAAGCGTTTCCAAGAATGTCTCTGGGAGGGGAGGCAGAGAGTTACTGGATCTGAGCAGTGTCACCTTCTCTCCTCTCCCACCCCGTTCCAGCTGGTAAGGCTGCATGCATGAGCCAAGGGCTCAGGGTCCTGCTTGTACTGGAGGGATCATTGAGAACTTTCTGAATCCCAGGACTGTCTTGAACTTGACAGAGAAACGTGAGGACATGGATCCAATGGGCCATTATACCCAGGTCTTCACTGAGCACCTAATGTGTGTTCATCTCTGTGCACCAACCTGAGCCACACTGGGGCAGGGTGGGGTGGGGGAGTGGAGGACCCTAGTACACTAGTCCTGGGGAACCAGAAATTACCAGAGGAAAATGCTATGTGCTCAACCTTGTGCTGGGCTTTGTTCGAGTCTGTGAGTTGGGGTAGGGATGGGCTGTGGCCTGGGAGCCCATGCTACACAGGTTTAGTGTGTGGAGGTGATGCCTGAGCAGGACATATGAAGAATCCCCAGGCCATGTGTGGGTCAGGGGCTGGCAGGGCTAAAGTGCTCCAGGAGTAGAGGCTCTGTAGTCTGCAGTGGTCAGAGAAGGTTTGGAAAGAGGGTGGGGCAGAGTGGTGAAGCTGAGGCTCAAAGCTTCTGAGGGATTTTGATGAGGTTGAGAGGGGATTGCATGATGTCACTTTTGCATCTCTGGATTCTTAAAGGGTTAGAGATGGTGCTTTGTAATGTTGATTGATCGATGCATTAGTTCTGGGTTGAGTCCAAGACTGGCAAGTATACTGAAGGTCTCTTTTGTACATTCCACTGTTTTACTTTCTCACTGTATCTGTTTCCTGCCCTAAATAGAGACATTAGACTCTCTCTGTGTTTAATTAGATTTTATTTTTTAAAATTCTATTGGAAATCGTTTTTAATGACTCTCCATAGCAAAAGGGTTATCTAGTCATGTGTTGGGCACAGTATATTCTACACAAATGCTTGACACGATTACGTATGAATGATTCTCCATCTATAACTCAGCCCTTATCTTTTGCTGAGCTCCAGACCGGATATCTAATTGTTGTTGGATATTTTACCTGGATAGCCTATAGACACTTCAAAATTATCATTTCTAAAACTTTTCTTCATATCTGTCACCCGCATACACACTCAACGTAACCCTACTTATCAAAACAACGACAGCCAGAACACCAGGGCATGTCTGGCCCTTTCCTTCCTCATCCTCTACTGGGAGTTGGTGTCTGTTTCATGCTTCTGGCTATTCAATCTCTAATCCCACCTCTTCCCCTCCCCCATTGCTGTAACTTTTGCCAAGATTCCTCTGCATCTTGCTTGGATTATTCAGTAGAACGTGAGCTGGTATGCTAGTCCTGGGCTAAAAATCTGACTATCAGCCCCTTGCTAACACCCACCTGTGGATTTGTCCACAGAATGAAAACCAAACTTCTTACCACGGTGCATACCGTGCTCCCCCTAGTGCTCCCGCCCGCCTTTCCAGCCTCAGCTCCTCATTCCCTGAGCAAACTCTGGGTGATGGTGAACGTGCCACATATGTGTCAGGCTGTCTTTGCACGTGCCCCACATGTGCTCACTATCTTACCCTTTCCTCATTCCTCCATCAGGAAAAATCAGCCTCTGGGACTTAACATATCTCTTTACTGAGGCCGCCTCTGACTGCTCCAGCCAGGGTCACCCCTCACCGGGGCTTCCGTGACACCTTGGATTACCACGTTGTATCATAATTATATTTGAATGTGTATTACGGTGATCTGTCAGACTGAGAGGGAGGGATTACTGTCTTATCCATCGCAGACCAGTGAGTACCTAGCTGAATGCTCTGTGAGTGTTTGTTAATGGTTAAAACAGAGAAAAGCTTAGATCTTAAAAGAATCTCTCCTGGTTTAATTCTTCTTAAGTTCATTTATTTACTCATGCATCTATTCTCTCCCTGTACAAACATTTGCTGAGTACCTACTATGTGGGAACTGCCCCCCTCTCTCTTGGCAACAAAGCCTTGATTAAACAGACATAAAAGAGGAACAGCTGCCAATCCTTCCTCCAGGAAGCTCTGCTCCACAGGCCTTCATTTAAGAACCCTGGAGCTTCAGTTTCCTTTCGTCAGCTTTTTCCTTAATGGCCAAACTCATGGTGGCAGTGACAATGGATTCTGCATTAGTATTAAAAATTTATTCAATAAATAATGGATTAGAACCTCTGTTTAATAATTATTAATGCACTGCAATTTCAGTTGCCCAAATCTCAAGATGTTTTAAACATAACTAATTGAAAACACAATTAACGGCAACTTGCTGAAATAAATCTGAAAGGCAGAACACCCTTGAAAACCTCAGACTATAAGAGAAAAAGTTCAAAAGCAGCCCCCTCCCCACACTGCCCCTAGATGAAGAGCTGACGCCAGGCTCCAGCAGAGAAGGATGGTGGCACCTGGCAGGGTTGGGACATGAAGATTTGTTTAATGGCAACTTCTCTGCAGATACTGCAACTTCAGGCAACCACTTCATCATGCCTGGGGACAGAGGGGATTTGCTTGACCAGTGTGCTGTGCTCAGACACTTGCGGCAGATTAGCCCTTAGAGAGAAGTTGATTCAGGGACCTCATTGTGTGTAAAGTCAGCAAAGTGAAGTCAGACCCTGGGATCCCATGGTGCATTGGTGCTGGGCGTAGTCTCGAGTCAAGTGAGTGGCAGACCTGGGTCCCCAGGTGACTCATGGGCAGGATAGCCACCCCTCATGTTCCTTCTGCGACTGGTTCTGTCTATCCTGACTCAGCAAAAGTAGTACAGCTGGATCTTTGGCTCAAGGACTCAAGAGGAGGCCCCTTCGACTTTTTTGCTTCCACAATAGTCGGCAAATAGAGGAACTGCATCAGGGTATTCACAGGATGGACCCTGAGCCGTTGCTGGGCTCTAGGATCCTAGAGGGGCACTGACAGAAGGCCCCTGGGCTCTGGGCTGGGCTTAGCATGGGTGAGTGTAAATTTTCCCCCCTACTTTCTGTCCTTTCATACCTGTTCCTATTCTATTTTCTATACCAGGAAGTTTCTTTCTTTCATATTTGCTTTTAGACTTGGATACACTGGCCTCCTTACTTCCAGCAGCCCTTCATAGGGTTTTTTTTTTTTTTTTTGGTATTCAATGAGACATTGTAGGGAAATTAATCCGCAGCAGGGCTGGCCAGTGGCAGGCACTCAGCACGTGGTAATTCCCCTTTCACTCTCAGCCTTGTCTACTGCCCCTGCATGGTTGATCTGTCCCCAGGATTCTAAATTTGCTGCTGTGGGCATGCTTTCAACAGGACGGTATGGGTATTGCACCCATGGATGTTATTCCCGGAGAACAGGAGGTAACTAAGGAGGAAGCTGCCCCATTCTGGGGTCAGCCTGGAAAGCAGCTTGGCTGGGCTTGAGGTGTGGGTCAGGGGGCAGCAAGTGATATGACCAGAGACGTAGAATGAGGATATATTACAAAGTTCATGGAGAGTCGGGCTAGCAAGTTTGACCTTCATCTTAAAGGGTGACAATGAGGAATTTTTAAGCTAGAAAGTGGTATGAATTTTTAGCTTAATTTGTGTACTATAGAACAGTGGTTCTTAAATTTGATTGAGCAGCAGGATGACCTGGAAGGCAGGCTGAAACAGGATTGCTGAACCTACCTCTAGAGTTTCTGATTTAGTAGTTCTAAGATGGGCCTGAGAATTTGCATTGGTCTCATGTGTCCAAGTAATGTTAATACCTCTGGTTCAGGAACTACACTTTGAAAACCACTTCTGCAGAGGGGGTCCTGGAGACATGGGGCTGTTTAGGAACTTGGCGCAACGATCCAGCTGTGAGATGATGCCAGCTCCATTTAAAACAGAAGCTGTGATTCTAGAAAGAAGGGAAGATCGCACAGAAGCAGCATCAGCAAGATTTGATGGATGATGGTCCAACCGTATGAGTGGGGAACATTGGAGACTCTTCCAAGGTTTTCCTCACTGGGAATCTGAAAGAGTGAGGGTGCTTCACTTCTCATAGGGAAGAGCATGGAGCAGAGGCTTCCTGGTCAGGGTGGAGGAAAGCTGTTTGGCTGCTGGTTCCAAATGATCCCAGGTGCTGGTGGAATAAGAAACCTGGGGTGGACAACTGCATTCTAGCTGGGCCCTGCCAGCATGGCCATGGCCTGCAGAAGGAACATTTGCAGGAGGTACCACAAGACTAGCACGAGGGTGAGCAAAGTGGGCAGGTCTAGGGTGTAACATTTAGGGAGGCGCTCACTTTCAGGGTTGTGCAAACTTTGCCTGAACCTGAGCATGTGCATTTTGTTAAATTTTGTGTCCTAGATGTCTCACTCAAGTCACCCCAGTCCCAAAGTTTTGTGATGCTCTTGCTGTTGCTTTGAGCCTGGGAGGAGCCTAGCGAGGTCAGCATGGGGAAAGAAGGACTGCGGAGCCCAGCTGGATATTGAATACCATCACTGGTGTGTCAGTCCTTACTAGAACAAAGTCATATGTGGTCATCGTTTTGCCAGAGTCTACCATACTCTTGTACACAACTTGTATTGACCCAAATTTTGTGTCCACAGGACTGCTGCATGGGGCGGGGCAGAGAGATGGCTGGAAAGCCTTACAAATCTACAGAGCCTTTTGTGGATAATGTGGATGCACTTTCCTAAGGCATTAGGAACTCCTGGTTTTTCAGTACTGGTTGAGCCAATGGAAGGAGCCAGCAGTTCTGGAGAAGACCAAAGTTCAAGTCTTGCAGCTTCTTTCTGGAACATACTTTTACATGCACTTTTTCTTGGTTGTGGTTTGTTTTCATTTCTGTTTGGTTTTAGTTTAGTTTTGTTTTGTTTTAAGGACTTAATCTATGGCCCTCCATCATGCAACACAAGCAATCCAAGTTTAATCTCTAAGCATTCATCTCCCAAGTTCAGATTTTTTCTTCCCTCTTCTCAGCAGGAGCATTCCCCAACTTCTGAATGTCTAAAAATACCCAGCGTGGTTCCCTCTACAAAACACCAGCACCCTGCCAGCTGTTAAATAAATAAACTTGGGGAAAAATGCTGTAGTTGTGAAATAAGATATATTTAATTAAATAAAAAGGGAAAAGCAAGTGCTATTACAAGAACATAAAACTGTAAGGCATAAGATAAAAACTAAATTACTACAAGGCAGCTCGATCCAATCTAATCCTTGAAGATAAAGATGAAACCAGAAAATTGCATGTATTGAGAAATCAACATAAGCCCTGAGCAAATATTAACTAGAGATCTATAAACTGGTTGATAATAAACAGTACTATGAACATTAGGATTAGGGGAGGAAATGGAAGCAGAACCACATTGAGGAAAGAAGGACTTGAATTCATCTCTCCATCCTGCTTGGAGCAAGCATTTGTGGGATGATCGTGTTAAAGTGACTTTTCCGTTAGCTAATTTTAGTAAATCTGAGAGGAAAAATTGAATGGTGTTAGAGGTACCTGGGCAAATTTCTATCTATCATCTTTTGAAAGACATAGAGATTGATGTGATCTCATCTTACCAGGCTATAAAATGGAGCCTGCAGATAAAACGTTTGCCTTTTACCATGGGCTTCTAACTTAGCTATCGATATGATTTTAACAGTGTATTTAAGCATGAAGAATGGTCCAATTACATGTTAAGTAGCCTTTTTTTATAGTTCTAATAAAGGTCCATTTAGACGTTTATACTGACAACTCAGTTCTTTGGAAGGGCATTTTTCAAGTTGCCTGCTAAAAGAGGACATTTCATAGGGGAAAAAAAATAAAACAGCAGCCCTGCTATTAGCTGGAGAGGATAGCTCCAGCTCCCAGAGACGCGGTTTGTATAGAGGCCGAGCTTTCTGATGGAGAAGTCAGCAGCAGCAGCTGGAAAAATCAAGCTAATTCACAGGTGAAGATGTCCTCTTTGTCACAGTCTCGGGCTCCGGGATAAAGCCGCTCCTTTGAGAGCATTCATGCGTGTCACACCCCACACAGGGAGCTTCTGAATGCGGCCTGAATGGCGAGCCGGCTCAGGGAGCGAGAGGGTGGCTCCGGCGGGCGGGAGACGCAGTCCTCCAGCACATCAAGGTCCAGGGACAGCCAGGGCCTCTGAGCCAGCCGGAAGGCCCTCTGAGGACAGAGTTAGTGTTCTTATGCCCCTGGGGAGGTAAGTGACCTGGGGCTCTTAGAAACGTAGTTCTTTTTTTTTTTTTTTTTGCCTCTAGAGAGACTCCAACTAGAGTGTTCCTTACAGAAAGAGATACTTGTGTGCTCTTAGCTCTGGAAAAGGGTCTCCACCACCTCCCGGAGTCAGGATCCAGGTGTGACTCTTGTCATTAATTCATTGTGAGTCTTCTTGGGTTCTCAAACTCTCGATGCCAGCTCCTTGGAGATAGGGGTTTATGGTATTAATAGTTTGCCATGGCTTCCACAGCAAAGTACCGCAGACTGGGAGGCTTAAACAACAGAAATTGATTTTCTCACAGTTCTGGGGGCTGGAAGTCCAAGGTCAAGGTGTGGCAGGGTTGACGTCTTCTGAGGTCCCTCTCCTTGGCTTGCAGATGGCCATCGTATTGCTGTGTTTTCACGTGGTCCTCCCTGAGGGTGTGCCTGTGTCCTAATTTCCTCTTCTTGTAAGAACACCTAATTCTTCTAAGGATTAGGGCACACCCTAATGACCTCATTTAACCCTAATCACCTTTTTTAACCACTTC
>CAUYPO010123984.1:0-11619 GCA_963574435.1 Cheirogaleus major | reverse complement strand
AAAAAAAATCCAGCCATAAAAAGAATACAGTCCAGAAAAAAATGTGGATCATTAATGAATATATGATAAGGTGCTAGATCTTACTCATGATTAAAGAAATACATATTAAAATAACAATGTTATACTATGTTCTACTACCAGATTGGCAAAGATTAAAAACAGATGCTCTCAGACACATGCTGCTAAGAGCACAGGTTGTCACAGCTTTTTGGATGGCATTTTCATAGTATTTATCTAAATTTCAAATACATCTACTTTTTCACCCAGCAACTTCATTTCTAGAAATTTACCCTACAGATATATCACATAAGCATGCAACATATTTTACAAAGTTATTTATTGCAGCAATGTTTATAATAGTGAAAATCTAAAATAATTTTAATTGAATTTTAATAGAGAAATAGTTAAATATACTATAATGTATCCATACCATGAAATATCTATATGGAATGGGGGGATTGTTAAGTGGAGAAAGCTAGTTATAAGATTGTATGTGTATGTGAGTGTATGTGTTGCATAAGCCCATTTGTGAGGAAAAAAATGTACATGCTTAAACATCTGTAATAACATATACAAAATGGTAGCAACTCCTGGGGAGTGAAATTTAAAATAAGAAGAAAAAACAGGATAATTTCTTTTTATTTCTCAATTATTTCTATTTATATAAACATATACTAGTTAATAAAATATTTTTTAATTCAGTCACAATTTTGCAGTGCTATGCAATCCATAAAACAATAAAAATTATAGTTAAACTCTGCTATAAAATTGGTAATTAAAGCTTACATGCCGCTCTCACAATAGGTGGTATTTTAAGATGATAATGAATTGAAGTATGAGAGAGCAACACAAATAAAATCATATAAAAGTGAAATTTGAAGGCGAATCACTTTTTAATCTATACAGATACTACTAGTATGAATATAAATGAACTACTAAATTCTATTTTATGAGATCAAGTTTATTGTATGTATTGTGTTATATTTTTAATAGACAATAACTATTTCTATACCTTGTCTTCAAGTCTTTATTTTTTCCTATTGTACTTCCATTGCCATCTTTAATAGGACAGTTGGAGCTATTTTGCAAGATCAGGGATATGCAATTTTCCCCACTTCCTACCTCTGCCCTACAGGAAGCCCAGCCATATGGAGTACTGGACAGGGGCCCTAGTATTACGTACACTATGTCTGCAGGGGAAAGCATCAGACGGTATAATGGGGGCAGTTGTACTTCCCCCTGCGTTGTAAGCAGGGAAATAAGGAGGGTGTGAGTTGCTAGATTTTGCCTATGGTTAAAAGGTTGAGCTATGTGTCCGCTGCTATATCCCTAAAAGGAGACTAGGTATATAACACAGAAAAGAGGGGGCAGGAAACACTGAGATGCTGAGGAAAGATTGCTGGACCAACCATACCAAGCCCCTGCTAAATGGGTTTAGCAATTATTGAAGTGTTTCCATGTCTGTCTTTCTACCAGGCTAAAAGCTCCTGGGATGCAATTAACACAGTGATTGTCACATAGTAGGTACTCATTAAATATAGATTTGACTAAATGAATGGATCAATGACTGAATGACAGAAGAAAGATTCCTTAGAGACTTGTACAAACTTGGTAAATGAAGGAGGAGGAAAAAATATCCAGGTGACGTTATGAGAAGGAATGACAGAAAACCATGCTAGGAAGAATTATAATGGGAATCTTGAGCTGTCTTAACAGTATGGCACACTTGGGAGGCCTTCTTATCATTAGGTAATGTAGGGTAACCCAGAGAAATACACAATTGAAGTCAGGTAGCTTAAAGCCAAGATGAGGGGTATCTAGATATTCCCCAAAACAAAGGGGAATTCCATTGTTCCTAGTAAAGGCAAACTTTAGAGAGTTCAATCCTTGAAAAGACTCCCTCAAAGTTTGCAGAAGGCCATTTGTCTTCTCAGAATCCCTTTTCCATACCAATTATGGTTTCTGTACCATTCACTTTCCTGAGCCACTGAGCCTAACTCCAACCCTAAAGGCATGTAATATCTGAAGAAATTTCAGGATGCCTAAGTACCTTCTGGCATACTCACAGAGCAGAGAGCTACTGCTGTTGCTACTAGTACAAATAATAATATTCTTATCACCCCTATTACAATCACCACCACAATCACTATCATTAACGAAGAGCGAAACTACCTAATAGTAACTTATAATCCTTAAACCTGTCTGGGATCCTGGCCAATCAGGGTGGCATCTCTTCCTTTCCTCTTTTGGGTGTTAAACAGGAAAGGGTGGACAAAAAGGAGACATAGTTATAGCCATGTCTCTTTTTTTTTTTTTGAGACAGAGTCTCACTCTGTTGCCTTAGCTAGAGTGCCATGGCGTCAGCCTAGCTCACAGCAACCTCAAACTCCTGGGCTCAAGAGATCCTCCCGCCTCAGCCTCCCGGGTAGCTGGGACTACAGGCATGCGCCACCATGCCTGGCTAATTTATATGTATGTGTATATATATATATATATATATATTTTTTTTTTTTTTTAGATGTCCAGATAATTTCTTTCTATTTTTTTAGTAGAGATGGGGGCTCGCTCTTGCTCAGGCTACTCTCAAAATCCTGAGCTCAAACGATCTGCCTGCCTGGCCCTCCCAGAGTGCTAGGATTACAGGCCTGAGCCACCACGCCCAGCCTATACCCATGTCTATATTATTAAAAGTATATTAGGGAAACTTAGAGAATTGAGAGAACATTTTTTGAAACCAGAGAAGTTCTAGGGCTTCAGAAATTCAAGCTGGAATTCAATACCTCCAGAATTTTCTCTCTCACCCTCTCATGTTTGCTTACTTCTGCTTGGCTTCATTCTCTCCTAGAACAGATGGGCTTTTTCCACTGGCAGAAAACCTATTTGCCAAGAGGCTTGGGCTTATATCATTCCAGTTATCTTTTCTAAAAGAGGGCGTATTTTTGCAGCTTCATTTTGAAAATTTCCAGGGAAAACTCTGAGTAGCTTGTTATTTACTTATTCCTGCACCAAGCATTATAATCGAGAGGATGGTTTACTTTGATCGGCCAGCCTACGTTGCATGTTGACTCATAGGCCAGGGTGTGGAGTCCTATGACTGGCAGCTCCACAAAAGCCACGTGGGATGTATTGTGGGGCGATGCCCTTCTGAAGACAACAAACTTCACTGAAAAGAAATGCTTCAGATGTCCACAAAAGATAGATCAAAAATAGATAGATAGATAGGAAGCTGATTAATTAGATAACTATAGCGATGACGAAGAGATGCGTTAGTGCTCAACATAGGGTCTAATATTTGTTCTCATTATTTTTTCCAACAGATTTATTTTTGCTATTCCCTCCTGTTCATTTTGTCAAATATGTTATAAAATTGTTGTCGGAAACCAAAGAAATAGAAAAACCTATTAACATCTTAATTTGAATTTATGATACCTATGACTAATTTGGAAAGAACAGACACCTTTATAATATTAGACTTCCTGTCCAAGCACATAGTATAGCTTTCCACTTATTCAATTTTTTTCAATCTCCTAAAAACTCTAAAAGTTTTTGTAGATCTTTTATGTAATAGAGGTGAGAGATTATTTGTATAATAGCTAGTTCCAAGATAGTCTTTGATTAGGAAAATGTCTTCATAAGGTAGAGGTAGGGCCTCTACATACTGCTGTTCGGTCAGTGCACTGCACAACTCCAGGGTGCGCCATTTACATGGACTGCAGTGTAAGCAAGTCCCCTGGAGTTATGCACTGACGCTGAGCTAGGAAAAAGGTGAAACTGTTCGCAGGAGGGAAAGTAGTGAGAGGGGTGGCTAAATTGCTCTGCATGAGAATATTAGAAAAGTTTAACTTATCTCTTGATCAAGAACAGAAGAGAAAAAGTATCAGAAAAGTGGCAGGGCAAAAAGAAAAGCTTTTGTGATAAAAATGGGTGAAGTGGCCAGTGAGAAAACCTTGGGGGGATGAACAAGGAACAGGAATGTCTTACAATTTCCAGTTATTTGAAATGGGACATATAGTTTCCTATCTTCAGCAAAATTTCTGCCACTTGACAGAGTCTTTTTACTCAAAGTTAATTTGGGATGAGAGAGGGGAACAGAAAGCATGGGCTAGGATCCAGCTTGTGGCAATGTCACAGCAGAGATAAAGGAATACACACAATTATGCCGAGCATAAAACACAATTCAAGGCATAAGAATGAGGATTTGAGCCAATTATATCTGGAACTCAGGATTCCAGGGTGAAGGGAGCCCTGCTGATGCCTAAACTGAATTCATAACGACTCCTAGGAGGATTGAATAAACTACTTTGTGGGTTTTCTTCTTGTCCTTAGAAAGGGGGCCTATTTTCTATAAGATTTTTCTGCCACTTTTTGCAGATTACAGAAGTCTGTTTGTCTCTCTCTATAAGCGTATATGAAATATATATGAAACATATATATACACATAAATGAAGTAAAGAGTATAAAAAAGATACATTGGGCCTTTTGGTGCTTTTTATTCCCTTCTGATGATCTGGCTTTTATCTGATAGCATTTCCCTTTAGACCAAAGAATTTCTTTTAGCTTTTCTTGTAGTTTCAGTCAACTATCAACAAATTATCTCACTTTTTTTACCTGAAAATATCTTTATTTTGTATTTCTTTTTGAGGAAACATTTTGGTGTATTCTAGGTTGACTTTTTATTTCTTTCAGCACTTTAAAGATGTAGTTTGACTATAATATACATATGTGTGATTTCTTTATATTTATCTTGCTTGTAGTTGGCTGAGCTTTTTGATGTGAGTGGATGTGTTTCGAAAATTTTGAGAAGTTATTGCAAACTCTCCCACTCCCCCATCTATCCTTCTTGAGCTCCCATTACCATGTTTTAGAGCATTGGTATTACTCCAAAAGTCTTAGATGTTGTAGTCTTTTTATTTTAATCTCTCCTTTCTCTTTGTGTTTTAATTTGGTAATGTCTAATATCTACTGACCCAAAGGTCTTCATGTTCAGTGATCCTTTCCTTGATCCTTTTCAGTAATCTTTGACACAACTGTGCCAAGATTGCTGTTAAGCCCATGAAATGAATTCTTTGTCTCTGATATCATATTTTTCATTTCTAGCATTTCATTTTTTTGTTGTTCATTTCTCTGCTGAAATTTCCAGTTCACATATGTTGTCAACTTTTTTATTTCAGCATATTATGGGGGTACAAATATTATGGTTACGTATATTGCCCATGCCCCCCTCCCCGTCGTCAACTTTTAAAATTTTGTATATAATTATACGAACACACACATACATATTTTGTATCTTATATTTATGTATCTGTCTAATCTGTGCACCAAAGGCCTCTCTGGCTGGCTTACCTGAAGATGACAATCCACTTGCTGTCCATGAGAAAGGGTAGCACATAGGTCCAAAGACATTTGATGGTGTTGCCACACACATGGAGAAAGTGCTTGAAGTCAGCCATAAAGGAAAGCATTTTATTTTCAAGTAAGAAAAAAAAAAAAAACCAAAGTCCTTTTTCTTTTGTTGGTAGTTTTCACCATGAGATAATAGAGAGGCATTATGCTATAGTGTTTAAGTGGATAGAGTTTGGATTCAGGCAAACTGGAGTCGAATTTCCAGCCCTGCCACTTAGAAGTCCTGCAGTCTTGAGTGACTTATGTATTCCTCTAAGTCCCAGGTTCTTATCTGTACAATATGGGTAGTTATAAAAAACCTCCCCTATGGGGTCCCTAGGAGATGTGAATGTGATCACACAGAGACAGTATAGTAGCTAGCACAGTGGCCATTCAGTTCATGCTAGCTATTTTCTTTCCCTTACACCCTGCCTCACCCCTGTCCTCTTCCCTCCAGGCTGAGACTTAGAAGAACAGGGAACCAGTTTTGTCTTGATCACTAATATATCTCTAATGTCCATCCCATTGCAAGCACTCAATAAATAGTTTTTAAAATAATAAACTAATAAAGCTCATCTCTGAGCTAGGCCATCCAGAAGGTTGGGCTCTCCAGCAATCAGACCTGCCTTAAATGACACTCTCATATGCCATCCAGAAAAGGGAGTGTTTTACCAAATACATTAGCCTTCAGAAGACTCTAAAAATGATAGTGAAATTCCTGGCTCATACATAGGCACTTGAGAGAAATTTTTCAAGGCTACATGGGGGCAAAGAAGAGGTAAGTTAATTTTATCAACACATAGAGGTAGTACTTTTTGAACACTCCCTTCATTTATGAGTGAGAATGAGAATCACCATAAGTCTTGCCTAAAGATACAGGACAGATGTGCTGCTTCAGCCTAAAATGGTCATGAAGGGTCATCAAGAAAGTCAACCAAGTGTTCATCAAGTGGATACAGCAAGGATCATCCTCTACTGGAAAGTCAGTCTAATGCTATGATAACAAATGCTGAAGAATCAAGAGACACTTATTTCTTGATCCCACTAACATAAAGTAATTTGAAGTATGCCTCTTTGTCATCTTTGTTTCATAAGGATTTCTAAGAAGCATTTGAGGGAATGTAGAGTATGTGCTCACTGGTAGAGGAGGAGTTAGTCATTTTATAATATGCTTAAAAATCACTTTATTTTTAGAATGTTCCCTTTTGTCATTGACATCTTAATGTACTGTAATTTGAATTTTTGCATGTTGAGTGAGCAGAGCACAAGCACTTCACAACAGTGAGAATAATTGCTACTTAAATGTGCTATAAATCAACATATAATGCAAGGATGCACAGTAACAGTGCAGAACATTTATTGTACTTTAATAGCAATAAAAAATGGTTAAAAAACCAAAAGGGTGCTAAATGGGATATTCATTTTATTCTCACAGAAAAGGGCCAGGAATAAAAAATGAAAAAATGGAGTACTCATTTTATGTATATTTTCTAGTTCTTTTTTTTTTTTTCTTTTTTTTGAAACAGAGGCTTGCTCTGTTGCCCAGGCTAGAGTACTGTGGCATCAGCCTTGCTCACAGCAACCTCAAACTCCTGGGCTCAAGCAATCCTTCTGCCTCAGCCTCCCAAGTAGCTGGGACTACAGGCATGTGCCACCATGCCTGGCTAATTTTTTCTATATATTTTTAGTTGGCCAATTAATTTCTTTATATTTTTAGTAGAGATGGGTCTCGCTCTTGCTCAGGCTGGTTTCGAACTCCTGACCTTGAGCAATCCACCCGCCTCAGCCTCCCAGAGTGCTAGGATTACAGGTGTGAGCCACCATGCCCGGCCTATTCTCTAGTTCTTTACTCATTAACTATTTATTAATGTGATACTCTAAATAGTAAAGGCCATGACTTTAAAGATGTATTGTATAAACCTCAAACTTACTTTTAGACAATCTCAAGGAGGATATACTTTCATATGTATAAGTATAACCCAAAATTTAAAGCAAAACTGTAATCATATTGTTTCTAACTTTGAAAATCTCTGTATGTTTTTAAAAACAATTTTGTATACAGTTGAACTCTTTCAAATATAATGGGAGAGTGCTAAAATACAAGGAAAAGAGCTTTCTTAGTACCTAAGACCTGATTATAACCAGAAACTTCCAAAAGTTAGAGAGAGGGAAAAAGGGGTAGAGTGTTAGATGAGGTTATTTTCCTTAACTTCTTAGTCCAAAGTTTAACAGTTCGTAGATAAAATTTAGAAATGTTTAAAATAAATACATATTTTCTCAGGATGGACTTTTCTTTCTTCGGTCCTCCTGTGGAGTCTGGAATACTAGATCATGTTAAGATACACAGATGGATGCTCTCTTAACATAAATAATGGAAAGGAGGTTAATCTAGATAATGGAAAGTCTTGATTATTTTGTAGATAATCTCTGAAGGCACTCAACGTAGAATCTTCATTGGCCTCTTTGGTGGCCACGAAACTTTGGTGGCACTAAATGATGTCACTTAGTCTCCAGCTTCTTCATTTTTCTGCTCTCAAGCTTGGTGTGTCGTAATGGTTCCCCTCATGGTAACAAAACAGCTGCCTCAGCTGCAAACATCACATCATCATGTTCAAAAAGCAAGCAAGGAAGAAGGGCTAAGAGCTTCTCCTCATGTATCTCTCTTTTTATCAAGAAGGAAAATATTTTCCAGAAGCTGCTCAGCTCACTTCTCTTTTGTCTTTTATCTTAATAGCCACAACTGTTTCACCCATGTCCCATAAACTAATCACAACAAAAGGGAATGAATGTATCCATTGAATTAGAACACTCACAATTTGTTCCCTGGGGCTAAGGGAGGGACCCACTTCCCTGACTATATTTTTACCAAATCTTTGAACAAGATTGGATTTTTGTTAGCAAGGAATAAGGGCTAGATGATTGTGTGGTCAGAAACCAATAACACCTACCACAACACAAAGGCTGGTATATACATCTGAATGTCAATTTATTTGTTTACATGGAGAAATATTATTGCTCCCCCCCAAAAAAACAAAACAAAACTGGGCACTTGAGTTCTCTGGCCAACATATTCTTTCCTTATTAAAAACAAAATTCAAGGGAAGTATTATGGTTTGAAAGTGTCTGCCAAAAGACACACATTGAACACTTAATCCTTAATAAAACAGTGTTGGGAGGTGGAGCCTTTTGGGAGGTGTTTAGGTCGTGAGGACCCCACCCACCCTAATGAATGGATCAATGCCAATTATAAAAGGGCTTGGGGCTGAAGGTTTAATCTCTCTTGCTTTTTCCCCTTCTCTCTCATTCTTGTCTCCCTCTCTCCTTCTCTCACTCTCTTGCATTCCCACCATGGAATGATGCAATAAGGCAGCAAGAAGGCCCCCACCAAATGCTGGCATCTTGGTATTGGACTTCCCAGCCTACAGAAGTAGGAGAAATAAATTTCTTTACTAATTACCCAGTCTTTGGTATTCTGTTATAGCAACACAAAACAGACGAAGACAGAAAGTTAAATTATAATGAGAAAGCTGCTAGGTGAGTGAAGAATCAGACCTGGAGAAGCAGTTATTTCTGTGTTCAGGTTGTCTCTTCTGCCTGCAGTGCCTTTCCCTTTTTTAACTCCCACATGTCCTTGACAATTCAGCTTAAGCATCATCTCCTCTGGAAAGCTTTCTTTGTTATGTCCTCCCTCCCCACCTGCACTTCCCACCCCTAATCTGAGTTACTTGCTTTTCTTCTGTATTACCACGGCATACTGTGCATAACTGTATCATTACACCTACTCCATTGTATTGCAGTTACCACTTATGAATCCTCTCCAATAAATCTGAGTTCCTTAGAAACAGAAACTGGGCAACCTTGTTTTTGTAGTCTGAGTGGTGAGCACAGCACAGGGCTCAATATATGGCTATCAAAGGATAGATATTTGGGATAGCCAGAACGATGAGTCGTCCCCCACCCCCTAAGATGTCGACATGCTAATCCTTGAAACCTGTCGTGATGGTTAATTTTATGTGTCAAACTGGAGGGTGTTTTTGAATGAGATTAACATTTAAATCATTGAACGCTGAGTAAAGCAGATTGCCTTCCATAGTGTGAATGGGCCTCATCCCATCAGCTGAAGGCCTGAATAGAACAAAAAGACTGGTTTCCCCAAGCAAGAAGGAATTCTTCAGCCTTTGGATTTCACCTGTACCATCGGCTCTCCTGAGTCTCTGCCTGCTGGCCTTTGGACTGGAACTGTACCATTGCTTTCCTGGGTCTAGATTCTGCAGGCTCACACTGCAGATTTTGAATTTGCCAGCCTCTATAATCACATTAGTCAATTTCTCTCTCAGTCCATCTCTCTCTCTCTCTCTCTCATGTCTCTATCCATCTCTATCTCTATCTCCCCCTTTACAGCCACCCCTTATTTATATATATCCTGTTAGTTCTGTTTTCTGGAGAACCATGATAAATACATCTGTGAATACATTACCTTACATGGCAAAAGGGAGTCTGCTAGTATGATTAAGTTGAAGATCTTGAGATGGGAAGATCACCTGGGATTATCCAGTAGGCCCAATGTAATCATAAGGATCCTTATAAGAGGAAAGCAGAAGTGTCAGAGGCAGAGAAGAAGACTGATGGCAGGAGTAAGAGTCCACATGGTATGATTGCTTGCTGGGAGCTGCAAATCAAGGATAGCATTGAGAAGCTGGAAAAAGCAAGAAAACAGATAGAGCCTCCAGAAGGAATGCAGCCCTCATAACACCTTAATTTTAGCCCAGTAAGACTTGTTTTGGATTTCTGATTTCCAGAACTATAAGGTAATAAATTTATATGGTTTTAAGCTAGTAAATTTGTGATATTTTATTATAGCAGCAATAGGAAACTAATACAATATTCAAGAAATATTTTTTGATTGACAAAATCACTTAAGTGTTTAATACATTAAGGTATTATAATAATAGCTAGCATTTATTTATTGCTTGCTATAATATGTAGTAGGAAGTTTTACACATTGAGTCTTGATCCTTATACCCAAACCTTTGATCAAGATATAATTATATCTATTTACAGATGAGCAAACTGAAATTCAAAAAGATTGTATAATTTTGTAAAAGTATCATGCCAGTAACTGCTATAGCAGATATCGTAAACCAAAGCACATTGTTTTTTATCTTTTCTTCTTCTTAATCTAGAAGAGGCATATTCTTCTAAATTCCAGTGCTCCCAAGGTATCCTAAGACATGCAGCTCTCCAATACGACACAGGAATAGCCAATGGTAGCACCAAAGGATGGCTTGAGGGGCCAATAGCCTCTCCCAAATCTCCTTCATCACCCCTAAAATAACCTAAGTAACAGTGAAATTGAAATGAAATCAGTGTGGTTATTTGCAAATGCAGTTTCAAAAGAGCCTCCTAGCTCTGCGTGGTGTGGGAGATTGTTTCCCATAGGTCCTTCCCACAGGACATTCTAGAGCTGCCCAACAGGACCCTGCAGATGCAGTCCCTTTGTGCACTCTCTGTGGACTGAGACGAACTAAATACTGGGGATCTGGCTTGCCTTTATTGTCATATTTGTACATGTTTATTAATCCCTATCTTTTGAAAATATTAATGCAATCAATTAGACCCTACCCAGGGTTTCCTCAGACAATGAGGCAGTCTTTTAAAGATGATTTTGCATATATATAAGTGCATTTCTTATAGATTTTATAAATTTATAATTAACTGACAACCCTATTTCCAAGTTTATGAGCTTCACTTCATTATTGCCCTAATGTATTAGCTATACACTAATTACGTAAATATCTGAACATTTATTTAGAAAATATTTTTAATGAGCAAGGACTTATAAAGTCATTGCATTATAAAATCCAATTGAAATAATTCATAAACTGTAAAAACTCTGCTTAATGTAAGTAGATGTGGCCAGAGATTTACTTTGAGTAATCACAGCTTGGTGTAGAAAGTCCACTGGGAAATATTTAAAATAATAATATTGATCATTTTTCTATACCTATGGATAAAGATCAGTTTTCTTTCTTTGCTTTTTTAAAGAAGAAAAGTCATAATTTTTTTTATCTTAGAGACTAAACTGTTTTTTTGTTGTTTTTTTTTGAGACAGAGTCTCACTTTGTGGCCCAGGCTAGAGTGAGTGCCGTGGCATCAGCCTAGCTCACAGCAACCTCAATCTCCTGGGCTCAAGCGATCCTACTGCCTCAGCCTCCTGAGTAGCTGGGACTACAGGCA
>CAUYPO010123983.1:0-13998 GCA_963574435.1 Cheirogaleus major | reverse complement strand
TTTGTTTTTGCTCATGAAAGCCACTCAATTGCAGAAGCAACAGGGAGGCAAATCAGTGAAGAATTGGGGTCTTATTTGTGCTACTGTCACAGGCAAAGCTGCAGCTCCAGGGGGATGGGCAGGCAACTGTTTATTTCCCTGCTTGGATTCTTTTTTTTGTTGTTCTCATCCTCGTATCACGAGGCACACTTATTAACAGCTCATTATTAGCAGTCTTTATAGTTAAGACAGAGGTGAGAAATAGTACCTCAACCTTCAACCTTTCATAGCTTATAAATTCTCCCACTCCCTCAGAGGAGCATCAGTCCATGGCCTTGATATTTTTATCCCTAACTAGTAAGTCTTTTTAAAGTCTATCCCTTGCTATGACAGCCAAGGCAAGCCTGAGCACGGGGACTGTTCCAGTCCTTGTAGCTCATATGACACACTGTCTAAGGCTGGTGGAGACTGTGCGCTCCCATTGCCTAGTGACTGCCAGGTCCCACAGGGACTCAGAAACTGGCTGTTTTCCAAGACAAAGACAAGTGCTAAAGTAAGGATGGTGAAGCCAGATGTTTGTTTCTGCAGATACCTGTCGTTGGAGAGCCTCCATCCCACACACCGTGGAATTTATCTGGTAATATAAGTCATGGGCTGGTGAATTCCTGAGGGGCATTGCATGGATATTTAGAGGACTTCTGAGAAATATGGGACATGAGCAATTTTTTAACAGTCACAGAATATGTGCTTACGTGGCTCTGCAGGAGGGAGAAGTAAACATGGGATTTCTTTCTCTTATCTTAATTTTTTTATTATGATATGTGGAGGCATAAGAAGCTCTATAATTCACGTGAATTTAACAATGTGGAGTTGAATTAAGTATTTCCTAAGTTGCCAATTTTTTTCTAAAGTTGTGCAAATCTATGTTTTCTTAGGAGCACAGTGTTATGGTTAAATGTGTGGGTTCTGGTTTTGGTTCTGACTTGGACACTTAACTAGCTATGTGACCCTGGGCAGGTGATATAATAATTATAGTGTCTCAGTTCCTTTCATTAAAAAGTAAGGGTTAACAACAATGCCAAATCTGTAGAGTTGTTGTGAGAATGTGATGAAGTAGCATGTTTGGTGTGCTCAGAGACATACCTGGCGCATCATAAACATATCTAGTGTGAATATCACAAGAGCCTACTTGTTTTCCTAGGTGACCATGAGTGTGCCTCAGTGAATCAATGCTCTTAGGATAGAACTCCCCTGGTTGAGTAGTGTATTAACTCCTTGATTGGAATCAGAGAGGAATTCTCAGAGGACAGATTCTTGGAGCTGCTTGGGTATTGATTTCTAAACGAATGCAATTAAGCTCATCTACATTGCAGGTGGGCATATGTCCATCTCCAATACACCATGTGATAGAAGGTACATGGCATCTAACTTGATTGTCTTATTCTAATAAAACATCTGCTTCTTGTTGTATAAGGCCATTGAAGAATAAAGACTCCAGACGTAGAGTTTGGAGGAGAATATGAAGCATTCAATAGAGGATGCATGGAATCTTCTCCAAAAGAGAATCATTTATTTTCTCAAAAAACATTAACTGAATATTTTGCATGTTCCAGGCCCTCTACTAGGCTCTGAGGATAGAATAGTGAGCAAAACAGACATGATTCCTGTCCTCTTAGAGTTTGAATCTAATGAGGGAATCATTTTAATCAAATAACTGCACAAATAGTCACACATCTAATAATAGCTGCAACAATAAAACGTGCATATGCCATGAGACTTTGACTATGGGGAGTAGCCAAGGCAAGAGGCTCAGGGAAGTTTTCTGAGGAAGTAATATTTGAGATGAGTTTTGAAGGATGAACAATAATTTTGGGGGCCTGGAGTGTTTTCTAGGCAGTGGGGAGAGCATCTGAAACAGCCTGTGGTAGAAGGGGAAAGGCTTATTGGAATAAGAAAGCCATCCCAGGGTAGTTGGAACACAGATATTGAGGCATTTTCTTTTTCTTTCTCTTTTCAGGCAGGAAAAATTGCTCTAGAATATTTACTCTGGCTGCAAATAGGAGAATTGAAACAATGTCTTTGTTACTTTTACTCTGCAAATTTCTTAGTGCTGTAAAAACTGCTTCTAATACTGGTAAAAACTTTCAAAGTTGTTTGGTGGCCTATTTATGCTTATTATAAATAATCCATTTATAATCAATAAGAAAAAGGAGCCGCCATATTATTTAGATAGCTCTTTTTAAAAGAGGAAATTCACATCTGTGTCTTTATGTAAATAGAAGGCATTTCATTTTCAAGATAACTTATGAGCCAAGGAAAGCAAATATAAATACTCTGGTTGATATTAAAGTTGGCCAATTCTCTGTCAAGACTATATATTGCATATGAAAGGAAGTCAAATTGATGAAACATCTATTATTCTCAGAGCTCTCCAATCTAATAACTTCTTCAGTGAGATATCAACTTTCTAAATGTCAGGACAAATTAAAGCCATATATGACTTAATCTTCTTTGGGCTATAAAGGACTCAAAATACTTGCCCTTTCACTTTGGCATGGAGCTGGGGATGGGCGGAGTTTGCAGTGCTTTGCATCCATACAGATGCATGTGTATGATTAATGGGTGTCTTATGGCCACCTCACATTTTTATGGCACTTTAAATTTTCTAATGCATCTTCATGTGTCTCATTGTGTTATGAGTCCAATGTTAGAACCAGAATGGACTTTAAGAGTAATTTGGTCTAAAGATGTTTTTAATAGAAAATGCATGAGTATCATATAAGCTAAGGCAGTATTTGCTAACTGTAAGTCATGGAATTAGCAAGTCATGATATCAGTTTAGTGGGTTGTGACTAGCATTAAAAAATAGAATAGAATATATCGAAATGCAGTAAGGATGATGTTGCTTTCTGAAACTTTTGTTTCAGCAGTGTTTATGCTTGTAAACATGTTTCTTTGGTCATGCTTGAAAAATACCATAAGGGTAAATAATGATATTATTGATTTTAAAAAGCAATGAGCTTGGTGAACGGTTCAAACTGCAGCTCTGTAACCTACTAGCTAAGTGGCCTTGGGCAAGTCATATAAACTGCAACATGGTCTCCTGAATTCTAAACTGGGGCTGACTAATACCAATTGTGTGAGTCTGGCTCGAGTAATATTGAGGGCATGTATGAAAAAGGTCGCAGGAGATGCTTACTCTATATAAATATTTTTTTAAATGGAACAATGTTCACACTCAAACCGAGAGACAGGAAGGCACACAGTGAATGGCCAGGTATTATTGACTTAATTATACAGGAGAAGAAATGGAAGCCAATGGGGGTGAATGGCTTGTTTAAGACCACTTAACAAGAATGAATGAAAATCAAATCCAGCTCTCCTGACTGTTGGTCTTTCATATTTACCTCCATTCTTGTCCTCCACCTCTGGAATTTCTTTTTCTGCCTCAAGTTCTCTTCAGTGATTTATTCCTTTGTATATTAAGCAGAAAATAAATAGCAACATTGGTGAGGCTTATTGACCTGACCCTCTGACCTCAGAATAACATGCTTATGCCTTGCAAAGGACATCCCTAACCATAAACTATCGACTTACAACAATAGAGCACAATATTGAAGAAAGACACTAAACTGGATGTCAGAATATCTGATTGTAATAATTTTTAATTTCAGTGATTAACATGTGATAGTAAATAAGATAATCTTTGTCATATCAAAGAAGATGATATTGAACTAGGCTATAGCTAAGAACTTTTCTACCCTTAATGTTTTGAGAATGTAAGTGCCCATTACTTACCAGAAGCAATTATCAGTGGTGAAAGGCATGAGGTGATCTGTAGCTATTATTTTATTTACTAAGCCATTTTATTCACCATATTTATTCTGAGGTTTTTTTCTTTCTATTAAAATATTTGAATCTTAGGCTGCTTGAGCATTCCCATGAGAATTGATGTTTCCATTTGTATTTATAGGTGAGCTGCAGCAGGAATCAAATACTACCCTTTCTACTTTTTACTGAACTACTACCTAATCTATAAGATCCAGATGACATAATTTCTCTAAAGCCGTCCCACTTACCCAGCTGGAAACAATCGCATCCAAAGCACTTAGATATACTATCCACCAAAAAGCAATGTGATTATTTGTTTATGTGTTTGTCTCCCAGACAAGACTGATTTTATCCTCGGATCTAGACTAATGCCTGGCACATAGTAGATGCCCAGTAGTTATTTACTGGATGAAAAAAGACCCTGGAAAAATTTGATAAGTCTCCATGTGTCTGTCACTGAATGCACTAGACAGAATAATTTTCGCATTCTTCACGGATAGTCTTCATTGCATATTTGATACTATGCTGTGTTTATGGTAGAAACAATAGTGAAGAGGGTTGTGAAAACCTCAGTAACCAACACCCTTGATGACTTGTAGGAAACTGCCCCTATGACCCTTGACTCATCCTCTAAAAGCAGCTCTGCAAGCCCATGCATTGCATCTTCCTCCAATATTAGCTATCACCGCAGATCTCGCATTGTTTGCTTATTTTCTTTTGGAAACTGTTAATGTAAAGTTGCGGAGGATAGGATTTGGTAGAAAGAGAAGAGTGCACAGAGAGCATGGGGTATATTGGGGGAGACTGTGCTTCTTCCTTGGAATGGAACTATCACCCTAAGAAATCATCTCTCGGTGTATAAGTGCTCCGCAGCTGCTTCTGGGAATGAACTCCTCCTGTGCGTACCAAATTTGCAGAGCGATTGCTAGAGTTAATTCACAAGGATGGGCAACCCAAAGCAGTTTGGGTTCTAAGTTGATTACTCCAGGTAAGGGCAAAGTTTATTCAAGAAAGGTAGCATGGTGCAGTTCAGTGCAAATAGACTAGATTTTTTTCCAGTGTTGCCATTTGCCAGCTATGTGACCTTGCAGAAGTCATATAGTCTTTCTGAGACTCAACTCCTCATTTGTAAAAAATGGGCAATGACCCCTTCCCTTCTATTCCCTAGAATTGTTGTGAGGCCCAATTTAGAAAACAAATTGATAAACATTTGTAAAATGTAAGATATTATTAACCTCTTACATTTATATTTGATTTTTATAAATAAAGAAAATAAGGACAAGCTGCACTATATTTTTAGTTTGCAGATGAAGTTAAATTTTAATTTGGGAAAATAATTTAGGCAATAACACTGGTTTACGATCTTGTATGTCATTTAACTGAAATAATTATTTAATTTTCACTGCAAATTGAATAGACTTGATGTGCCATACATACATACTGGCTTTTAGCCAGAAAATCCCAAAGCAAGAGATATCCTCTCCTAATCCCAAAGAAAGCCTAAATTTCATTTGATTAAAATCATAGACTTTTGAACACCGAATCATCGGATTATTACAATCAAAGTTTACTTCTTTAAGCACAAATAAATTCTGTTGATTTCAGAAATTGTTTCCCCCCTTTAAGATGAAATGCTGTTTATAGGCTGTGTTGTTGAGGGTATTTGGTTATGTGTGTTTTCTTGCCTGCCTGTGATTTAGAATCCCAAGGTGAGATGGGAATTAAGCTATCAATAGAAAATTGTGCTTTCATAGCTGTTCTGGGCCAAATATTGAATCAGTGCTGTTCAAGCAATGGTTTTTATACAGAGAGAGCAGCGCTTAGTTTCATGGGGAATGTCCCAGAACAAAGGGAATTTATTTGCATTATTTTGTGTTTTCAGTGGAGGAAATAAATGTCACCAGGTGATTCGATTGGCTATGCATAGACTTTTATAGCAATTTACATTAGATTCTTACTTCAAATAGTCTCTCATAAGGTAGATATCTTCCCAAAATAAAGATAAAGCACATCATATTGTATCTTTTCATGCTACAAAAAGTTAAACAGTCTGTAAAGGAGGAAATGAAAACAAGACACTTTGTTTGGGTCCTGTCAAGATCTCAAACCCTAAAGGGTCTGTGTTTGGCAATACAGCCTCTCCTTCCCCAGGGAGAGGCTTGTTTTTTTCTGTAGCAATTAGCAGTTGCCACACACCTGGACTTGGAAGGACTTCTAAGGTGAGAAAAAAAACTCATTTTAAAGCTTTGGTATAAAGCCCCTTAGTCGAGCAGAATAGAAGTGTTTTTGCATGTTAAATTATGGTTTTTCTTAAACTCTCTGGAAAGGCAGGCTAGCCCTTTTGTTTCGATTTTAAACACACAGCTTTCCCAGTAAAATTGCAGGCTCTGAGAGTCTGGCTGCCTCATTTAATTTGTAGTGTCAGGAGAAACAATCCCTGGTGAAAATGTAAACACCAGACGATTATTTACCAGTGACACTGGCTCTGAGCCTAACTTCAGGTGTCTCCAAAAACTATTTTTTAAAGAAAGGTCTTCCTTGTGTAGATCTGATGAAAAATCTTCATGCCTGACCAGGTGCTTTGCTTTTGTGAGCATTTCTGGCTGGACTTGTAAAATATGAAGTGACATTGCAGACCAAGCTTTCTTATCTGGCTGTAAGGACTTGGTGCCCTTGAATAGCACACAGGGACTTTGGTCACACCCTGATGGGAACACAACGTATTGTAAAAAGACACCAGTCTGGGAGTTTACAAGATATATTTGTAAGCAATGAATGCATTTGACCAGGACCAATTCTATTTTTGTTGATTAAAACAAGATGGTTTAGTTGTCTTTTTTGAAACTTTTTGAAGGAGGAAGTATGAATCTTGCAGACATTAAAGCAGAGGTGCTTCTTGAAAAAGGTATAGGGGGGTAGGATCATTCATTTCCCAGAGTTTAACTGATATAAAATGGTCATGTTGAAAGGAGAGTCTGTGCTTGTAAACAAAACAATACAAAACATAACATTGGGAATTGCAAGCCCTGGATTTGAATAATGGCTGCACGATTCTAGGGAAACCATTGACTCCTGAAATCTGTTTTCTTACCAGTAAAGTGGGAATTCTTATTTTTCTATCTTTTATTTTATGAATCAAATCAAAATGATATAATGTGTTTCAAAGTGTTTTTAGGTATATTAAGGCAGTGAAATATTGTCACTATTGAAACTGTTGGGAGAGGAAAGAAAGAACATGAACATACAGAAAAATTAAATATGAGTATTTGTTGTATCCTGTATTCCATGCTAGGTATTATGCTATGTGTCAAAGATGTAAGGATGAAAAACAGTATCTGACCTCCAAAAGCACCCCTGATGAGGAAGGTAGGCTTGTCAAAAATGTAGTTGCAAAGCAGTGTGGTACATGAAATGAGAGATATCTAGCAGGTCCCTGAACAGTATTAAAAATGAAGTAATTTGGCTTGAGTGACTATGGAAGAGTTTAAAAGGAAGAAGATACCCAATCTTTAATGCTTGGAGGAATGGTGGGAGTTCACCCCACATTCCAGCGAAAGAAGGGCATTCCAGACAGAAGGACATGGAAGAATAGCATAGCAGGACTGGATCAGTGATCTGCCAGTAGTTTTCTGTGCCTAGAGCTCTGTTCTTAAATGGGATAACCTGAGTGAGTTTATGCTAGACAGGTAAGCAGGTGCCAGATTATGGAGAGTTACTTTCCCCGAGTAAGCACTTTCTTCCAGAAAAAGGTTTTAAGCAGATAAGTGTTTTCCAATTATTTAACACACGCTTGTACGGCATTGCACTTTCTATATTCCAGGTATTGTTTTAAGAGCTTTATAAATGTTAACTCATTTCATCCTCATAACAAGTAGATATTGTTATTTTTATTTTCATTTAACTTCTGAGGAAAATGAAGCATAGAGAGAGTAACACTCCTAAAGCGACATACTCATAAGTGATGGAAGCAGAATTCAACCTTGGCTCTGGAGTCCACATTCTTAACTATTTCACCGTGTGGCCAATCGGGATTATTTCCACAGTTAAGGAAGATCACCCTGGCTGCGATGCAGGAATGGATTGGCGAGGAGGCAAGGCTGCAGACAGGGGGACCAATTGGGATGTGGGTGCAAAAGTCCAGACAAGAAATGATGCATCAGTTAGGTAAGAGAGAAGGAATGGATGGGTTCAAAGGATATGTGGAAGATAGAATTGATAGTAATCACCATAGACTGACTGCAGAGTGTAAAGGAGAAGGAAGTAAGGATGTCAGGTTTCAGGGTTGGTGATGATTCCATTATCAAGACAGGCAGTACAAGAGTAAGAATGAGAAGAGACTTGTCATGTGGATTTTGAAGTAGCTGGGGAATATGAAGGTGTTATGTGTGGAAGGCAGATGATTCTATGGAGCTAGAATTCCAAGGAAGAATCTAAGCCTGAAATTTAGATTCGGTAGTCATCACCAGAAAGTTATGGGTCTATATGTGATTTCTTAGGGAAGTTTTAAGAATGGATCCCTACTGATTTAATCCGGCTTGCTGATATGGATATTTATTTGAGCTTGCATCTTTTGGTATAAAGTGAGAAGAACGGAGGGCTTGGAAAAGAACTCTAGGGAGAATCAGCTATCATGGTGCCTTTCAGAGTAGAAAAATGAGAAGAAGCAAAATGAACGGTAGAATGAACAAAACCATATCAGTGTATATTCTTTCAGCAATTAGTTGAAATACACATGTGTAACTATGCAATTAAAACTTTATACCTTCACAGGTAATAGTTTATGAAAAAAGAAGGGATAAAGGACGTGTACATGTTGAGCATTTCTGTGTAGAGACAGAACGTCTCACTAATCAAAAACAAAATTCTGTTTAGACTCTCCTGGAAAGACGCTTGAATATTTACTTTCATCTTTGCTATAAGACAGTGTCACTGTGGGCTCTTGCAGTGGGATTAATATTAACAATACAGTATGGTTTACAGAAAATAGCTTTCCAAGGGCAGGCTGGGGTGAATTCCTGGCGCTGCTGCTTTAATGGAGTACGGGGGAGGTCTAACTTACTATTTTATCCATTGTATAAGTAATCTTAACATGCAAGAGATTTTTGATGTCAGTGGAAGAACAGACAATTTCAGGAGTGGGTCATGCCCTTTATGTTCTCTTCGGGAAGACTCCAGATGGAAATTCAACCCTGAAGAAAGGGGTGAAGTTTATGTCACGACAGGAGTCATTGAAGAAAAAGATCATACTTAGTGTTTGCTGGCAGATTTTATAGGGAGTTCATCTCATTGTGCCATGCTATTTTGAAATGCCACTAAGTAAAAAAAAAAATGATATTGCCAGAGACTTTTTTGATAAGTGTAATTTTAAAGTATCTAATACTGAAATTTAGAATGATGCTGTAAGAAGCCATTTCTGATTAGAACAATATTTAATATTTAGACATGTAGTTAGGTATAGAATGGATGAGCTTAGACCTCAATAATTTTTTAGGTACATGTGGTAGAGCAGGCTACATTAAATTCAGGCTTTGTTATTCTTGTACTCACTATTTAAATATCAGCAGAATTATAAGAGGAAAACTTTTGTGCGTTTGAATATTTCAAGTACAGTGAATTTGATTATAAACACTTTAGAGACAGACTGTCTCCAGTATAATAAAAGTCAAGTTATCTGGCACTGTACCCATTGGAAAGTTTTAGAAACCAGCATTTTCCAAGTATAGCTCTTCATTCTAGAAACCAGTTTCAGCACCATAGCTAAAGGATACAGGCTAGAATTTCTATGAGAAAAACATCAAAGAGAAAAAAATGAGATGCTCATGGTGACACAAAATGGGATAACTGTGATATTGTTTATTTTAGCTATCTATTACTATGTAACAGACCACTGGAAACATAGGGCTTAAAACAACAATGGTTTATTATTTCTCATCATCCGGTGGGTTGCCTGGGTGGGTGGTCCTTCTGCAATGGCTAGGGTCACTCCATTGGCTGCATTCAGCTGGTATCTGGGCTGGCACATGCAAGATGGCCTTTCTTACACGTCTGGGCCTTATGAGTGATTGTCAGCCAGGCTGCTTTAGTTCTCCAGGGTTTTAAATGTCCTCTCTCCACATGGTATTCTCCATAGGGTTCTTCCACAGTGCCCCTCTCTCCAGCAGGAGAGCATGGGCTTCATCATAGCATGGCAATTGAGTTCCAAGAGAGAAAAGTGGACACTACAAGTCCTCTTACACAGCTTGGCCCTAAACTCACACATGTGCCTGCCATGGCATTCTCCTGAACAGAGCGAATCACAAGGCCAGCTCAGATTCAAAGGCAGGGGAAATAATCTCTACATCTTGATGGGAGGAGTGGCCTCTGACTACTAGAAGGATGGTGAAAATGTTGGCCGCCATCGCCATCTTTGAAGATAACCAACCACATCATTAAAAGTAGATTTTCTGGAAGAGGGTTTCTTTGACTCTTTCTAGGGCAGTGGTGGACTAACTACAAAAACACTGATACTTTATTGGTCAGACTGTGCTAGGGAAGATTGCTTCTCAGTAGCCTTTGCTGGATTTGATTTGTATCTTCCCCCTCTGTGTACTCATTACCGGACAAAATCATTATAATATACAGATGGAAGATTGTACTCTAATTTCTACTAAAGTCTGGGTTGAATGTTGGGGAAACAGCCATGACAACAGAGACACAGTTGCTTTCCTCATGCATTTTAGTTCTGAGATCTTAAGATAATTTTCCAGTGTTAAGATTTCTAGAACAAGGAAATGAAAGTAAGATTTAAGTCCGCATAGTGATTGTCAACCTCTGCAAAGAACACTTAGTTGTGTCAGATGAAAAATACCCTCTCGTCACAATGAGTTTTTCCTAAATTGAATGTCCTTAATTGAAAAGGACACTTAATCGAGAGGTTTCCCAGGGAAAGTACCAGCAGGTGACAACTGGCTAATGTCATTCAATGACAGTGACTTCTGCGTAAATAAGATGAGCTTGCCGTCCCAGGCAGGAAGTTGTTTGTTTTTTTCCCTTTCTGTATTTTTTTTTTTTTTTTTGCTTATTATAACTTTGTGTTACAAAGTAAAAGAGAGTGTGTATATAAGTTGTCTTCATGTGCTTTCCTGGGCGACTCAGGGTGAGGGGTTGATTTATAGGGCTCTTCTGGCTTATGTGTCTAGCCCAAGCTTTAAAACACATGGTAAGACAAAAAACCAAGGTATACACTTAGGTAAGTTTTGTGAAAGATTCTGTGACTCTTCTCTTAGAAAGGCTGAAATCAATTGAGTTGTGTTTTGGTTAAAATCATCTGTTTTTGCTAGCAGGAAGTATGCCTAATGCCACATATGGCACATCTGCTACAAACAAGTCATGTCTCTAGTGTTGTGATGCTGTCAGTGATTCATACAGGAGCAATGAAGTCATTTACCAAAATGGAGATGATGAACTTGATCATTTGTTAACATCTGGTCCACCCTCAGTGTCAGTGTTTTTATCCACCCAAAATGCACCTCTCATGTTGCTCTTAATTTGTTGTACACTAGGTGTTGGGTTAATGATGCTGACCTCAGACATTTAAATGACAGATGAAAATGTTTAAATTGGGAATACTATTCAGAGATAGTCTATTCAAAATTATAGTCTGTGTCTATATCCTGTGATGTTAAAATCAATGCTATTTGTCTAAGTGTAGGTACTCAATAAATATCTGACAGTATTTATAGAATGAACAAGGGGATGCTGTTTACCCAAGGCAACTGGATAAATCATTTTTCTTCATGAAACTCTTCCTACCTGGGCTCCCATGACTCCCATCTCTGCTCATGCTTTTCCCACCAATGTAACCTTTTCTTCTGAGTTTCTTTTTCTGCCTTTTCTTTCTATACCTTTCTTTGAAATATTGGAGTTTCCTTAGCTTGGACATCTTTTCTTTTGTTATTCATTTCACTGTCCGGGCACTCTTGTTCATGTATATGGGCTTTTGACTACAAGCTGGTAACTCCCATGCATATTTATTACCAGGCCAAATCTCTTTTCAGAACTTTAAAACTCCTTAACATTCCCATCTGATTGTCACATAGGAATTTTACAATTAAACATGTCAAAAAGGAGCTCATTACCTTTTCCACCAACCCTTCTCTATTCCCAAGGCCCGATCATTGTGGTGGGTGCTGCCTGTCCACTCAGTCACATGATCCAGCCACATGGGAGTCCTTCCAAGTTGCCACCCTCTTCCAACCTCTGTTCATAAGTGACTAACTCCTATTGATTATGTTTTCATAAGATCCCCCAAGAACAGACCCTTCCTTTCTCTGCAACTCTAAAGCTACTGCCATAGTTCAGATCCTCACCATCTCGGCCTGGAAAATTAAAATAGAGCCCTAACTGGTCTCCCTGTCTCTAACCTATATTCTACACTGCTCCATCTTCCTCTACCATGGGGGCTTTTTAATACAAAAACCTCACTACTTTATGGTCCTGCTTAACAACTTAGCAATTATCTCCAAACTTTGTGGATATGTAATGTACCCTATCAGTAAAGAAAAAACTTAGACGAATGCGCCAATAGATGTGTATTTATTCATTTATAAGGCATCCACATGTATTACTACGCAAATGTATTACATTCTAAAAATATACATAAATAGAAATGATGGGATTAAAATAAATACAATTGGATATTCTAATATTTACTTCCTATACTCCACCACTGGATACAGCAGCACAGGGGTAATGCACCCTACCATGGAAAACTCTGAGCTATTGGATAAATTCCAAAGTTTTTAGTATGTCTTGCATGACCAATTCTCCCTCTCCCTCTCTAGCCATTGACTTTAACACACGCAGTTGGCACACTGAGCTTTGGTCGTGCTGAGCCTCTGTGGCTCCCTGGCTGCACCATGCTATTGAACGTCTCTGTGCCTTTGCTCCCCCTGCTTTCTCAGCTTGGAGTGCCCTCTAAAACCCTGTCCATTTTGTGGCCATTTATTGAACTTTCAAGGCTCAGCTCATAAAGCTTCTCATGTTGAAGTTTTCCCTGCAAATTTACCCAATAATACTATGTATAGAACCTCTGCAAGAACACCCACACCACCTCACTGCACTTGCTTGTATCCGTGATTTTCTACTGAGCTCATTTCTCCCTTGCCCCCTTATCTCTCATTCTATATCCCTAGCATCTAAAAACATCTCAGTTAATAGTAATGAGTATTTGTTGAATCAATCAATATATTTATAAGTTTATCCTCAAATCAGGAGGCACATTCAAGTCTTGGAATAACAAAGCTACCAATCAATAAGGGTCAGCTATTTCTAGACACTTGTAATATGGTTTTAATTGACATTATCTCCAACCCCTGAAATAGTCTTAGAAGGTATATGTCTTATTGCATTCAGGCTGCTGTCACAGAATGTCATAGACTAAGTAGGTGGCTTATATGCAACAGAAATTCATTTCTCACAGTTCTGGAAGCTGAAAAATACAAGCTCAAGACACAAGCAGACTTAGTGTCTGATGAGGGCTTGCTTCCTAGGTTGTAGATGGCTGTCTTCTTGATGCATCTTCCCATGGTAGAAGGTGCAAGGGATCTCTCTGGGCTCTACTTTATAGGGTACTAATCCCATTCATTGGGGTTCCACCATCATGACCTATTGCATGGGAGTTAGCGTTTCAGTGTATGAATGGAGGTGGTCGTCACACACATTCAGTCCACAGCAGTATATATTCTCATTTCCTTTTTCCACTTGAAGAAACTGAAATGCAGAGATGGGAAGAGCTTCTTCAGCATCACTCAGGAAATTTATATATACCTATTGCTAGTGGTGGTCATTGTCACAATTTTTCCTTTTTAAATTTCTTTCATCCATTTCATTTTTTTTTTTAAAAAAGAACTTTTTCAGTGGTTCCTGCCTGATTTGAGGAGGAAGGGGCCACTCATTATGAACTTTGCCTAGCAATGAGGATACTCCTTTCTATCCCATCCCCACTGAGATCAAGAAATCATAATGCATGAAGGGCAGTTCTTAGTCTTTAGCTGTATTTCCCCTCTGTTCACTTATTTGGGAATATCAAATGTCTTTTCTTTGGTGCCAAACAAATGGGGCTTTTGTTTTTCTTTTCTGCATCTGCTTCTAGATCCATAAAAAGAAAACTATGTAATGCTTAATCATAAGGATATATAGAGAGTATAG
>CAUYPO010123978.1:0-31723 GCA_963574435.1 Cheirogaleus major | reverse complement strand
GAGTTCGAGACCAGCCTGAGCAAGAGCGAGACCCCGTCTCTACTAAAAAAAAAAATAGAAAGAAATTAGCTGGACAACTAAAAATATATATGTAAAAAATTAGCTGGGCATGGTGGCACATGCCTGTAGTCCCAGCTACTCGGGAGGCTGAGGCAGGAGGATCACTTGAGCCCAGGAGTTTGCTGTGTGCTAGGCTGATGCCACGGCACTCTAGCCTGGGCAACAGATTGAGACACTGTCTAAAAAAAAAAAAAAAAAAAAATTAGCTATTGTCATTACCATGATTAAAGAATCGTGTTGATTATGCATACAGCCAATAGAGCACACAGAGTCTGGAGTTAAACTGCCTGGAATTGTGCCCTGTTTCCACCACTTACTGGGTGTTGGCCCTAAAAAGTGACTTAATATTTTCTGAGTCTTAGTTTCCTAATCTGTAAATGAAGACACAGTCATGCGACAAGCATGTAGTGAGTGCTTCCTCTGTGCCAGGAATCATTCTAGTGCCTGAGATCCACACTGAACAAAACAGACGAAAATCCCTGCCTTCATGAGGTTGACATTTATAAAAATAAAGTAAAATTTATCAAATTGTTGATAGTGACAAATGACAAATGCTATGATTCGAGTAAAGTTAGGAAAGGGGGTAGGAAGTGATGGGTCAGGGCTGTGATTTGAAACAGGGTGGCCAGGGAAGGTCACACAGAGAAGGTGGCATTTGAATGAGGATCTGAAGGCTGGAAGCAAGCGAGCTGAGGGGGGAGTTTGCCTGGCGTGGGAAGGAGGCTGACATGCGGGGGGGACAGTGGTGGAGATGACATCAGGGCAGTATCAGAGAGAGAGCTCATGGGGTGTTGTAAAGACTTTGGGTTTTCTGAGTGACAGCTCACTGAAGAGTTTTCAGTAGAGGTACACTTGACCTGACCTACAGGGTCATGCTGACTCCTGTGCTGAGAATGACCGAATGAGGACAAGGGTGGAGGAAAGGAGGCTGCGGTGACGATTCAGTGCAGGTGGTGAGACAGACCCGTGTGGCCTGTAATCAAGACATTTTCCTTCCATCTCTTAGAAAATTGTTTTAATGTATTTTATTTTATTAGAATTGCCAGCTGATGGAAGATTATTGTACTCAGTACACAAATCTATGGTGCCTACAGTGTGAATGGCAACTCCTTCTCTTGTGCAGTGCACAGCCTGCACAACCATGTGTGTTGGTCCTGTAAAAGAGAGAGCAAGTGAGAAATCAAAGATGAGTTGGGTTTTTGGCATGAACAATAGGAAGGATGAAATTTCTATAAACTAAGAAGGGTGAGGAAGGGGGCAGCAAGAGATCAGTTTTGAACATGTTAATATACATATTTAAGTTTAGTGTTTGTATATACACATACATACACACACACACACACACATATATATATATAAAATCTGGCATGCCTATATGTAGACACAGCATCAGTCTCTAAGAAGTTATCACTTCAGACTTGATATTCCCAAATATAATTCCAAAACTTCAACCCAGACTAATCTATTATCAAATTATCAGCAAAGAAGTTATTTTAAATATATAAATATATAAAGGAAGCATATATTTTAATAAATTATACATGTTTATGGTTTAATAAAATCATGTGAATGTGCATGTTGGGGGTCTTGTTTGTTTCACAAAGTCCTCTCTTCTCTTCCCCTGTGCCTGTATGGGCAGCTTTGTCCTGACGGAGTAGTACCGTGTTTCCCCGAAAATAAGCCCTACCCATAAAATCAGCCCTAGCAGGATTTCTAAGCATTTGCGCAATATAAGCCCTGACCCGAAAATAAGCCCTAGTGATGGGCGTGGCTACGCAGCGCATCTGCACAACCCATGCATGTCGTCGCGGAGCGGTCAAGAAGATGAGCAGCCCTTCTCCTCTGTCCCATCGTGACAGCTACTATCCCAGAGGTGACCGGAAAGGTGCGGGCAGCCCCACCAACAAGGTCGACTCCCCCTGTCAGGTCCCGGGCATCCTGTGCGTGCTGCAAGCCGAGGCTCTGAGGGAAAATAACACATCCCCTGAAAATAAGCCCTAGGGTATCTTCTTGAGGAAAAATAAATATAAGACCCTGTCTTATTTTTGGGAAAACACGGTTAATATACAAGCAAGTGGGAAACCATTCAGAATAGAATTGATTATCTTTCACAATGTCTTTCTGTTTCTAACCAGACCTGACAAAGGAGGAGTGCTCAGTTCTAGGTTGTAAAAATGAAATTAAATTTTTGTATTTATTACCTGTAATACCACTGAAGCAGAATATTTTGATTTGACTGTTTAAACATTACCCTGTTGATATGTAAAAATATGTTTATTACAATCAAGGGTGGCAGATTTCTCTCCCATCCACCCGCTTGTTTTCTGGGCCACACCAAGCTAGACTAATAACACAGGGGGTTTGGTAAGGTTAAGAGACTCCTTTCAAAACAAAACAAAACAAAACTCTGTCGATGTAAGCTAAGTGGTGGCAATCTAGGAGTCTTTGACAAGGCAGAGAAAAAAGACAGAAATGTTAAATAGTCTAACATGAAGACATTACACTACTAGACCGCACTGGACAAAAATCATGGGCTCAGCAGACGTTGTCACCCCATCTCTAAGCTCTAATCAGGTTGCCTGTTTGTATATGAATAATTTTAACTGCTGAGTAGTTAATATTTTTGAAGTATATTGACGTATGCATATACATTTAGAAACATACTGTTTTGGGATACTTTTTATTTTATGTAAACATGTCGCATATTTTCAGCAACTTATTGAAAATTTCATAATGAGGTATTCATAGGTGATTGCTTAGTTATTGTGTAGTGTCCCCTGCACTAAGCTCTCGGAGAGCAGAATCTGTGTGTGCGCGTTTCCTAGAACATGGCAGGTGCTCAAATATTTGATGAATGAATAAATGAGAGATGTCCCGATGATTAACTGAATTCACACTGATTAAGCACGTAGTACCCAGTACCCAGTCAGCACTGAACACGTGTTCATTTCCTGTGTTATTATCCCTTTAACATCCATCTTCTTCTAAGAAATCCCTCCTGTGCCAATTTTACACCAAATACATCTCCAAATCTCATCTCCAGAGTCCCTTTTCCAGAAGCCTTCCCTGGACACCCCTTCTAGACTAGGGGTCCCACTCCTAGTTGTGTTTCTCCCTATCACAGGACTAGCCAGCAACGTGTCCCTTTCCTCAACAGATTGTAAACTCCCAGGGGGCAGTGACATGTCATATTTGGCTTGGAAGCCTCAGTGCCCCGCACATTGCTTGAAACATAGCAGGTGTTCAACAGAGGTGTCATGAATATTATTAAATCTCAGTTTCTCTTAGATATGTTTCAACCTGGTTTCCATCACTCCCTTTATGAAATTTGGGAAATGCTAGATGTATTAAAAATATTTGCAAGCCGGTCTCTTAGAGTTGCGTGACTTCGGCATATGGCTGATCTTCATTTTATGTTGAATCTTTCTAGTTTCAGATGAAAGATGATATATTCTGGCCACCTTGTATCCCAGTTTGGGAAATCTACTCTCTCCTATGCACCGACTAAACCTATGAACGTGGCTTTTGAGAATGCAAACACGCGGAGACGTAGAGTTGAAAGGGATTTCTTCCTCCAGTGAGTTGCCTAAACTACCCATAACTAATGGCTGTTGTGCACATTTTCAAAGCTCTCCAGTGATGGTAATGACAGAGTTTAATCACCTTTGCAGCTGAGTTCTGCCTGAGGTCACAGAGAACTCTCTGGTTGCATTCTAATCCAATTTGGTCTGGTTTTCATCTCTATAGAGACGGAGAAAAGCCAGCTAGCATCCTCCTTCAAATAAACCATCCTTTCTGGAAAAACGTTATTAAATCAGTCCTTGGCCTATAATTTTCAAGGTGAAGCCAGTTCAGCGTCTTTCACCTTTCCTCCCAAGGCCAATCTTTCATCCTCTTAATGGTTTCTGTCTTTCTTTGGACCTTTTCCAACTCCTCGACAGCTCTCTAGAAATTCAGAAACCCAAACTTGACTCAACGCTAGTAAGGGCCTGACCAAAGCTAAAGATAGAAAAAATTACAGGTTCTGCGTTGTGTGTCATGCTCTGGCAGTACACGTCAGGACAGGGGAACGCCATTAATCTAGACGTCACTAAAGTGTCTTTTGTGATATTCTAAAACAAGGTTGAGCAAGGATTTACCACTTTAAAAATATCATCTTCCCCATAAATAACATAAAGCGAAGCACAGGAAGATATTTAAAATGCTTGCAGTGATATACTATTTCAGGCATTCATTAAGGGAAAAATAACCAACAGCACACGTTATAAGCTGTTTTTAACTTTTTACTAGACCAATTTGCCTAAGGAACCTTTTAGATCACTGGTTTAGTAAATCAGATTGTATTTCTGTATTTGGAAATGATTCTGCATGTTGACATTTAAATACACTTTGTTCATTAGAGCTTTTAACTCAATTGCCTTCCAAATTTAGGAAAGATTTTTCCATATTTTAAAAACAATAAGGGCATATTTCTAAAATCACTATTTTTCTAATTGAGTTTTTTCTCTTTCCTCTCTCATCTTTATTTGTGAAAGACTGTTCCCCAGAATAGACTTGCATTCCCCAGTTTTTCCTGGAGATACGTCGGTGCCACGGGGCCGCTGGCATTGGCTGGCACCTTTCTGAAGACAAGACTGGCACTTAGGGTACCCCTGGGTACCTGCCCATGTTCTTGGTTGCTGCCCATCCACTGTGGGCTTTTTCAGCTCCCAGGGAGATAAGAAATGGGCTCAGAGACAACCACTCTCCCTTCTAGAACATTACTAAATTGCACTACTAATTTCTAAGTTTTGGCCTCAATTTCTTTTGTTCCTCCAGGGAATAGCTCCACTCCTCCAAGTAGTTCTTTTACCAAACACCTTCTCTTCTTTTCAAAAACATTTGCATATGAGCACATCATATTGCACAGGCTTTGTTTGGTTCATGAAATCATTTAGTTTTGTTTTTTCCTAAGTCAGATTCTGTTGAGTTTAGATTCTTTGTTAGTTCCCCTAATAAGCAGAAATCCCATGCAAGGACTTGGGCGCAGGTGTTCTTTCTGGGAGGTCATTGCAGGAAGAGCAGAAAGCAGGGAAAGGGAAGAGAGAGACAGGGAACGAGGGACACTCAGTACAACACACTGTCAAGGTCCAGCCACAGACGGTGGGGATTCGACTTCGCCAGGCGCTCTGAGCAGCACACAGAATTCTACCCAGGATCGTCCCCCAAAGGAGAGGAGGCCAGAGCATGCGTCCATCAGTGCACATCCCTCGTTATTTGAACATTGTTTCCAGAGTTATTAAGCCTCTGACACTTGTGGGCTGCCTTGAGCATAGGCAGAGGCTTGGTGGCAGCACTGGGACAGGCCCTGAGGCTGAACATGGACAGGTAGCACAGGCAGTACCCGAGGCCGGTCTGAGACTGCAGAGACCTGGCCATGGCCCCTGCGCTTAGATTAAAGGTGAGACAAGAGAATGTGACACAGAGCACAGACCCCTCACCTGTGATATGTTAATATCACGACCATATATGACAAGCAGGGCTCATGATGGGCCACCTAATGAAAACACACTGCATTGGAAATTCAACTTTGGGAGGTGATTTCTAATCTCTTTGGAATTAAAATCAATCAGCTTTAATATGAATCTACACCAATACCATTGCCCTCCCCAACAGTGCCATGGAAATAAATCTCTTTAGTTTCCTCCCCAACGTCAGGATGAGAAGCAAGACTCAGGCAAAAACCACAGGTAGCGCATAGAAGAGTCTCCGGGAGAGAAGCCAAGAGCAGCTCTACCGAGCAGCCCAGCCCAGACCCACAGAGCTTCTGGGGCTCAGTTGCATCCTGGATCCCTGTTGATTCGTGCGTCCTCTGGGGCATCGCTTTTATTGCAGAAGGAATATTTTATTACAGTCACATGAGAATCATTTTTATTAGAAGAGATGTTAGATTTATATGTACAATTAAAGCAAATCAACCGGTCAGTGCTGGCGATTTAGAAAGTCGTTGTGTGTAAAGCAGGATGGTCAGAGCCTCAGTTTATTCTTAGACAGTATTTCTCAAACCCTTCCCGCCGTGAATGACCCGCAACAAGACAGACGCCTTCCATGATGCCTCAGTAGACACATTGCTGATTACATATCGGAAACAAAAGTTCCACAAGGTAATATGTATTGTACTGTGCACGCTGATGTTTTCTATTCTATCTTATTTGTTCTGTTCAATTTTTTTCAATGCTAGTCTAGACCCACTAAATTGTTTGTAGGACCTACTACTAAGTCACAAATTGCAGTTGGAAAAACAGTGCTCCAGGGCACCATAGTTTGCACGCACGGTTCCTCCACGGATTTGTTTCTTTCCATGTCGTGAATCAGTGGACGTATAACTTATTATTTACTATCGCCGTGGAATTGGCTTCCTGTCCAGCCTTTTTTCTCCTGCCAAATCTTTTTCTTTCAACCACACGCGTGTTATAGTGCAGGATCGGTTGTTTTGAACACATTGGAAACATTTCTAAATCCTTTGCTACTTCATTCTCAAAAGGATAAAAGAGAATCCTCTTAGATCAGGATCTTTAAGGTGTAAGTAACAGGAATTTTGCTTCAAGCTATCTTAAATAATGAAGAAATACACTATCTCACAATGAAGTTCAGAGCCAGGCTTAGCTGATTCAGTGGCTCACTGATGTCTCCAGGATGCTGGCTCTTTCCATCTCTGAGCTCTGCTGACCTCCATACGTTGGTTCACTCTCAGGCTGGTAACAAGATAGCTGCAGACGCTCCAGCTATCACATCAGGCACAACTACATCCGGAGGAAAGAGAGGGTGACTCTTCTACTGTGGTTCTTTTACAGAGAAGCTCCTAGCAGATGTCCTGTCCTACCCCATTGGCTATCATGGGATCACATGCCTATTCCTAAATCAATAGCTGGGAAGGAAGATGTTATTACCTTAAACCAGTTTATGGAAGAGAAAGAGACACCTGGTCCAAGTCACCATCATCTCCTGCCTGGGTATTGCTAGAGCCTCCAAACTGGTATCCTTCCTTCCACTCTTCACACCTGCCCTTCAGTCTCTTCTCAACACCATGGAACCCTGTGAAGAGAGTAAGTCAGATCATGCCCCTCCTCTACTCAGAACTCTCAATTGCTCCTCAGCTCGCTAAGACCATGGCCTTCAGGTTCGCACCAGGAGCTGGACCTGGAGCTCACCTTCTATGGGGCAGTGGGCAGGGACACACACCAGCCAACTAAATAAGTACAACATATATATGGTAGATGGTAATAAGTGGTATAGATAAAAATAACTCAGGTCCCTGCCTCCACGAGGCTTGTATTCTAATGGACTTGAAGGGCGTGGTACAGGCTGGGCCCCTGACACGTGATCGCTACATTAGTTAAGACCTTTTCATTCAAAAGTGAAAGAAACACAGTTCATACCAAATCGAGCCAATCAGGAGGAATCCAAAAGCAGGCCTAGCGCCAAGCACGGCTGCACTCAGAGGCTCAGACGACATCGCCAGGATCCTGTCTCCCCACCTCTCCACAGGGCTGTCTCCACACTGGCCACATTCATATACACTGTCACTAAATAGGGACGACGATGGCCACCAGGGCTCCAACTAACATCCTACTGTCTTATCCACCTGGAGGAAAGAGATCCCATCCCAAAACTCTAGCCGCATTTCAAACCAGGTTTTTCAAAACATGGCCCCAAACAAATTATTGACCTGAGTGTCAGTTTCATTTTCTATAAATTGCAGGTAATAATGATACCTATTTCACAGATCACTGTGAGCAAAATTTGCTTAATGTATCTAAAGGCAACTTACATAGGATTTGGCCAACAGTACCCACTCAATAAATATTTACTCGTTGTGAATTTGTTTTCAGATATGGGTGAGTTGATCGTAGTTACTGCTTTAGAGAGCTGTCAGAAATCAACACCATTTATCAAGGCTTAAGATTAGCACTTTGTTGTATAAATCCTGCTCCATGACTGTTTCATGAGAGAAGTTTCTTCATTTATACTGCAAAGGTTTCCCTGTGAAGTAGGGAAGATAAGAGATGGATTTGAAATTTGAAAAACCTTAATTCAAATCCTGTTGTGCCACTTAGACACGTGGGATCTTGTGCAACTGAGTTACCTTCTTTGAGACTCAAGGTACTTCCGTGTAGAATGGGGACGGTGGTCTCTACCTTACTGGGGTTGCTGGAAGGATGAAATGAGATATTTATTATTTATTTGCCCAGCACTGTGTTGAGCTCGGTCTGTCGTGCCCATTGCTCTAACCAGCCCGGCGCGGTTTCTAACAAGGTCACACGAGCGAGTGCACGCTTGGGACCAGACACATCTTCTAGATCACCAGGTTTGGTGGCTCATGCCTGTACTCTTCAGGTAGTTCTGCTTCCACAGATATTTCTACAAACTCGTTTTTGTTTTTTTTTTTTTTCCTGGTAACTGCTCCTGAAGCACTTACACAAGCTCATTCTTTTTAAGAATTTCCTTAAAAAAAAAAAAAAAAAAGAATTTCCTTGGACACAGAGTTCTGCACAGGCAAGGTTTCAAGACATTTCTTTGGCTTAATAACTATCCCCCAAAATATTATCTTACCCTAGTTTTTCCTTAAACTAAATTTTATTTCACGTCGGTAACTACTCCTGTATGCCATTTCCCTTTATGTGCTACACTTAATGATCTTTTTTCTCAAGTAAAACTGTTTTGAAGAGGCTCTGTGGTGGAGGAGGACGGGGCGAGTGCGCTCGTGCCCGGACTTTTGCTCACCCTGTGGTTCAGGAGGAATCGTGACCGCTTAGCGTGGAAAGGGGGAAGAAAGCCCTATGATGTCACTCGAGGGCGGGCCGAGGGTGACAGGGCGGGGGCCAGCAGGGAGGGGAGTGACACTGACATTTTGGCGCCAGTTGGTGAAATGACCATCATCTTCACTAGGTTTCTTTTTTTGTTCTTTTTGTTTTATATCAAAAAAGATTTGTTGAGCCTGTATTATATGCCGGGCTGCCTGGTAGGCACAGCCTCAGCCTTGAAGAAACTCGGGTGTCCTTAGAGACAGGGCTGCAGAGCGGGTGCAAGGCCTGGAGCAGGCGTGCTGGGCATGGGGTTTCCGGGGAGCCGGGCCAGTTTGGGCTGGAGTCCAAGAGTGGCAGAAAGGGGAGTCTGAAAAAAGGTTGGCGGGTAAGATGGGGCTGTGTCACCTGTCCAGAAGTGAGCATTTTTCATACCATAGATTTAACCAAAAGGGTGCCAAAGAGCATCCATCGCCTCCACGCCACTCTGGCTGTGGCCGTGGTGAAGCCACACGAATAGGCCAAGCAGAGGCAACAGCAGTTCTCCAAGGATGGCCCATTTGCTGTCTGCTGGGGCCTCATTCCTGGCTGGGCTTACCTGGAATTTGAGAAAATGTAGCCCCTGGAATGTCTGAGCCAAGCGTTTTGAGTCTGCTTCAGAGATAAAGGGCGATGTGGTCGTCTGGGTTTGGAAGCCATCGATGGACAGGAGCAGCGTGGAGGCGCGTGTGCCCTGGGACGGGGATAGGGAAGGGGCATCGCTCCAGTGTTCACCGGCTGGGTGGCACAGGGCTCTTCGTACATGCATCTGTGCCAGGGGGAACCTCCACTCACTTATTTATGACAGGCTGTATAACAGTGTTTTTAACAATGGAAAAACTCATCTATCCAGACACTCCACCTTTAGGCTAATAAAAAATTATCCCAGTTTGAATCATGAAGGAAACAAGGTTCAGAGATGTTAAGCGACTTTCCCAGGGTCGCGCAGTTCCCGCAGGCCACCTTTGGGAGTGGGAAGAAGATCCCAGAGCCACACCTGTAACAGGGCTCGGTCCCGAAAGGAGGGTCGACATGCATTTCGAGAAGGTTTTCATAACCTATATGGCCGATGAATTTCATCAATAATGACAACTGCAAATATTTTAGTATTGCTTTTCATCTATTTTCACTCAGCTCTGGGAATCATAATCTAAACAGAGACACTGTTGAGATTTTATTCACTCATGAAGCCCACACTGCACCGCACAAGGCGAGGGTTCTTCAGGGAAGAACAAACAGTACGTGCTTCCTCTTCTACCTCATGCATTCCAGTGTGATCCTCAAATGAGTTCCGCACTCCATCAAGATAATAAAGCCAATGCATTTTGACATTGAGCTATCTGTTATCCAAAACAAAGCAAGTTTTAGTATAAGAAAAAAAAACCTGATATGTATCAGGTGGTTTAGTGGCAAAAGATAAATTTAGGAATCTGCCTTTTAAGGATCCAAGCTTCATCACGTCTAGCCACATGACCTTGGGCAAACTATTTAACCTCTCCATTTCCTCTTCTATAAACAGGTCATGATAATGGAAGTCTCATGCACTTTGACAATATTATATAAAACTATATATGTGAAGCACCTAGCAATGTCCAGTCACCCAGCAAACGTTTGTTCAGTATGTGCTCTCTTCTCCTTCCACCGTAAAACATGAGGCTCAAGTAATCTCTCTTCATTGTGATAGTATTTCTCTACAATCTTCCCCTTTGAAGTCAGTTACTGAAATGACCAAACTTGATCTTCTGATTTTTCAGGATATAGCTTTTAACTTATTTCACAGAATAACAGTGATATTAATCCAAGATACTTATCTTTTATTTTACTAGTAGCTACATAGCACATAGGGTATAATTAAAGCAATATAGGATTCATTATCAGAGGCTCATGCTATGTAGTAGTATTTTAAATAAATTAATAATCAAATCCCCCAATCTGAAGAAACTCCTACATTGTTTAAAAATCCATTAAGCAAACACATACAGTCTTGGCACTCTACAGATTCCTGTTTACATCACCTACCCTGGAACTTATTAGAATTCAGATTTTTGAATTTCTGTTTCTAAACGTAGTCTCCTTCAAAGGAAGATTAAGTTGTTTCTCATAAGGAACGTGCTACGTGAATAAGTAATGCCAACATGCAGAATGCTTTCCATACAAGAACCACAAGAGACCTACCAGAAATGATCACAGAACTTCTGTAATTACCACAAACCTTTGGAACAAGCAACAGAAAACGGGGGCAAAGAAGGAAACAGAACACAGAGAATTGGTTCAAACCTCAGCCACAGGAATTAGGAAACTGTAAACTTGATGGTACCAGCACGATTTGCCTTTGTTTATTTCTCAAATAAAAGTAAAGGAAACCAAGCACAGTGGGAGAGTTCCTTCTGCCTCCCCAAAAGGAAACAGAAGGGGCCAAGGAAGGCATCACATGGCTCTGCAGATAAGAAACTAAAATGCTTTAAAACCAGTTTTCCTGCCACCAAATGAGAGGTGTTTCCAGACGTAGCTTATGATGGACACATTGGGCCAGGACAACTGAATTTCTAATTCCAGAACCAACACACCAAGTGCTTGGTTTACCTAATCCTGGCTTTTCTGTTATTGCCATAATTATGTTAATAATACATTTTCTTCTTCAGGAGGAATAACAGGAGTGACTTTATAGTTTATTTTTACTTTTTTTTTTAGTTCTTCTGTATGTGTTGATAGATTTGAGCAGAGAAGACTCTGCCAGACATATAATCATATGTAAGCAAGTCAGCATGCATCTTGAGGCTGTAATTTTTTTTATATCCTTCAAGTCCCTAGCTAGTGGATGTGGGCAAGGTATCCATAGCATAGTCACTCAAATAGAATCAGGGCTGGAAAGAGGGTAGAGTAGGAAGCAACAGGAATCTGTCTCCATACCCAGACAATAATTACACTGGCAGAATATGTCTGATGTAACTATTGTGGAACTCTAGTGTCTATTGAAGTCTTGTGGTTTCTGCCAAAAGGCCTACAAGGTAAATTGCAGTTAATTTTCGTCAATTTCCACGCTTAGCACAGTAGCTGCTACCCCTCCTCCATCCCTAGCCCAATTGCAGACAGGTGTGTGTGTCCCTAGCGCAGTTTGCACACAGCTTACAGGAGCTAGGATGGGCAAAAAGTACCCTGTCCTCCAAATATCAGGGGTCTGTGTTTCTATCAAGTGGTGGAGACAAATTAAGATGTGGGGCCAGAGGAGGCCCCTCCACCCCCGAGTATTCCTCACAGGCAAATTGCAGAGAGAGGATGGCAACTGATCATTGCAACAAAATCCTTTTCTGAATGCTGGTGTCCTTGGAATGATGATATCCTATACACATAAGCACTTGGACTGATTTCTGTTAAATTTTCTGCCTTAGTCCAAAATGTGACTGGCTGTAGATCTGGGGACCACCATGGTAGACAACTGACACATCAAGGATGCATATCCTACGCCTGGCACAATGTCTCAGTCCTGTAAGACTATACTTTGGGAGGCCAAAGCAGGAGGATTGCTTGAGCTAGGAGTTTGAGACCAGCCTGAGCAAGAGCAAGACCCCATCTCTACTAAAAATAGAAAAAAATTAGCTGGGCATGGTGGCGCATGCCTGTAGTACCAGCTACTTGGGAGGCTGAAGCAAGAGGACTGCTTAAGCCCAGGAGTTTGAGGTTGCAGTGAGCTCTAATGATGCCATTGCACTCTACCCAGGGCAACAGAGCGAGACTCTGTCTAAAATAAATAAATAAAAACAATGCATTTCCCTTCCTCATCTCTCAAAAGATCCGTATTTGGGGCTCTTTCCTCTCCCTTCATACCTCCCCTTCCTCTTTTTTTTTTTTCCTTTCTCCTTTCCCTCTTCCTCCTGCTTCTCCATCAAATTCATCTTTACCATTTACCATTTTTCATATAAGATGCTGCTTTACAATTGTGGACTATCCACTTGGACTTTGGGGTGGTCTTAACAGATCAATAAATCAATGTCAGTCACAACAACTATGAGAAAGTAGCCATTTAATGTGGTTGCATAGCCACCTCTCGTGGAAAAAAAGAATTAACGATGTTATAATACTACTAGCTAGAATTTTTTGAGCATCTTGTATGTGCCGGAGAGGCAATGTGCTAAGTGTTCTATATATGTTATTTTATACAATCCTCACAACTCCTCAGTGAAGTAGGTGGATTATTCCCATTTAACAAATAGGGAAAACTATGGCTTAGAAAGATGAAGTTGCTTACCCAAAGTTGTACAGCTCATAAGTGATGAAGCAGGATTTGAATCCCAAAATTTTGATTTTTGAGCTTGGACTCTTAATTACTACCTTGTGCTGCCTTATTTCTTCAAAGAAGAAAAAAGGGCACAATTCTTATTTTATTACCCTAAAGTTTCAATATTTTGTGCTCAAAAGTCTTGTCACACCAATTTTTTAAAGTACCATTTTGTGAACTTCTAGGAGTCTGAAAAGTTGTTTCTAAGTCTTTTAATTATGAAAAATCCCTGTTTGAGGATGCAATTCTGTGAATATCTTCAACAAGTGTCCTTGACTTAGCTATCTTGTTTTATTTAATGAAACATCTATAATTTAATACTCTGCTTCGGCTTCCTTTAAATGTCCCATAAACTGTGATCATCGTTAGGACAGAAGCGGGAAGAAACTCATGATCTTAAGATTATTTTCTTTGTAACATGATGAATCAGACTTGCAAAGTTCAAAGCATAAAAACTCCTAATGAATGCTAATTCTGTGGAAAAATGTGCTTATCATCCTCTTTTAAAAACAAAACTTTCGACCTGGCATGGTTGCTCATGCCTGTAATCCTAGCACTCTGGGAGGCTGAAGTAGGAGGATCACTCGAGGTCAGGAGTTCAAGACCACCTTGAGCAAGAGTGAGACCCCGTCTCTACTGAAAATAGAAAGAAATTATCTGGACAACTGAAATATATAGAAAAAATGAGCCGGCCATGGTGGCGTGTGCCTGTAGTCCCAGCTACTCGGGAGGCTGAGGCAGGAGGATCGCTTAAGCCCAAGAGTTTGAGGTTGCTGTGAGCTAGGCTGACGCCACGGCACTCTAGCCCGGGCAACATCAAACAGATGTTCTGTTTGAGGCAGACTTCCCAAGTTTAGGCCAATATGTGCTTCCTTTACTGTGGTGTGAGTAGAAGCCTTGTCAGATCACAGGCCCCTGTCGATCCCTGGAAGACTTTAAACAAGTCATTTCATTTTGGGGGTCTGGGATGGTAAATTTCAGGTGTGAAATTGACGAGATTCAGGGATATGCAGATAGCTGGTAAAGTATTATTTCATCAATGAGTCCTCTTGCCTTCTGACCTCCAGTTGGGTTCAACCAATGGGAGGCCCGCAGCGGAAGACCAGAGAAAGGTGCATCGATAATGGGTGGCAGTCGTCACATTTTTCTACCACAGGACATTGCCTCTCCTACAGCGACCACTCCCTCCCGCTCTCCCTCCCCCTCCCCTCACCAGCTGAGGACAGCGATGGCTTCCTGCCTGGGCTAACCCTATCCTCACCCTGATACAGAAGACACGGGTTGAAGTAAACTCTAAAGTTTACTCCAATACTTATTCTAAAATAAACATTATCCCTTTACGACGTGTCCTAGGCAGATGTCCTCTCCTGGCAGAGGACGTGATTGCGATGCTTCGTCAATAGAATGTTCTTGGAGAGGAGCCGGCACGTGGAAATGAGGAGACACTGGACAGGGGTCAGGAGATCAGCTGTGCTGCTGGCGAGGTAGGTAACTCTCTTTCTTCTAAAATTGTGGTAAAACACACATAACATAAAATTTACCATTTTAAATATTTTTAAGTATACAGTTTAGTGGTATTAAGTATGTTCATATTGTTATGCTACCATCACCACCATCCATCTCCATAACTCTTTTCATCTTGCAAAAGTAAAACTCTGTGGCCATTAAACAGAAACTCCCCATTCTCCCCCTGATTCATCTCTCGAGAACCACTGTTCTACTTCCTGTCTTTCTAGGTATCTCGTAGAAGTGGAATCGCGCAGCAGTTGTCTGTATGTGACTAGCTTATTTCACCTAGCATAATGTTTTCACGGTTCATCCTTTTTTAAAATATCAATAGATTTAGGGGGTACAAGTGGTTTTTTGATACGTCAATGGATTGTATAGCAGTAAAGTCAGGGCTTTTAGTGCACTAGTCACTCAAATAGTATAAATTGTACCCGATAGGCAGTTTTTGATCCCTCACCTCCCTCCCACCGTGCCCACTTCTGAGTTTCCAAAATCTATACCATTCTGTATGCCCATGTGTACCTATTGCTTAGCTCCCACTTTCAAGTGAGTACATATAGTGTTTGTTTTTCCATTCCTGAGATACTTCACTTAGCATAATGGCTTCCAGTTCCATCCAAGTTGCTGTGAAAGACATCATTTCATTTTTTATGGCTGAGTAGTACTCCATGGTGTATATATACATCACATATTCTTTATCCACCCATCAGTTGATTGTCACTTAGGTTGATTCCATATCTTTGCAATTGTGATTTGTGCTGTGATAAACATATTAGTGCAGGTGTCTTTTTGATACAGTGACTTCTTTTCCTTTTGGTAGATATTCAGTAGTGGGATTATTAGATCGAATGGTAAATCTACCTTTAGCTCATTGTTGAATCTCCATACTGGTTTCCATAGAGGTTGTACTAATTTATGTTCCCACCAACAGCGTGTAAGTGTTCCCTTTTCACTGCATTTGCATCATCTATTGTTTTTTGACTTTTTAATAATGGCCACTCTGATGGGGGTAAGGTGGTATCGCAATATGGTTTTAATTTGCATTTCCCTGATGATTAGTGATGTTGAGCATTTTTTCATGTGTTTGTTTCAACATGGCCATTTGTATATCTTCTTTTGAAAAATATCTGTTCAATATCTGTCTTTTGCCTACTTTTTAATGGAGTTTTTTTTTCTTGCTGATTTAGTTGAGTTCCTTATAGTCCTGGATATTATTATAGTTCAAGGTTCATCCTTGAGTATGTGTCAGAATTTTCTTCTTTTTAAGGCAGAATACTATTCCATTGTATGTATATATCACATTTTGCTCATTCAGTTATCTATTGATGGATACTTGGGTTGCTTCTGCTTTTTGTCTGTTTTGGCTAATGCTGCTACAAACATGGGAACACAAATATCTCTTTGAGATCCTGCTTTCATGCTTTTGGATATCTACCCAGAAGTGGAATTGCTGGATCATATTATAATTTTAGTTTTAATTTGTTGTGGAGCCACGATGTTGGTTTCCACAGCGGCTGCACCAGTCCACGTTCCCAGCAGTAGGCACGAGGGCTCCGGGTTTTCTACAGCCTTGCCAACACTTGCTATTTTCTGTTTTTAATAGTCGTCATCCTATAGGTCTACAACTTTCAACCAGTATTTATTTCACACCTATTCATCCATTCGCTGGGGCCGGCTCTGGGAGTGTAACCAATAAGCCTTGCTCTGGCGGAACTTATGTTTCTAGTTTGAAGAACAGATTTAAAAAAATGAAATAAAATACTTACAAATCATGATAAATATTATGAAAGCAATACGGAGATGCAGATAATAATGGGACCTACTTCAAAAATCTTTTATGAAGCAGCAGCATTAAGCAGAGCTATGAAAGCGCTAGCTAAGTGGAAGCAAACGAACACAGAACAGAGCAAGCCTGACGGGCAAAGCACGTGAAAAGGCCTCGGGGCTAGAAAGGTCTTGGTGTGTCCAGTCTGCGGAGAGAGCACAGTGTGAATGAACAGACTGTAGCAGGAGGAGACGAAGAGGGAGAGAAAGGCAGGGGCCTTGGCATTCAGGGCCTTGTAGGCCATGTTTCAAATCTGGAGTTTTATTCAGTGTTCACTAGGAAGGCACTGAAGAGTTATCTGTGTGAGAATGGCATGCTCTGAACGTTGGACCAAACACTGACCTTCTAAGCCTCAGTTTACCAGGTGTCTTCTTAAGAGCCTTTGCAGCTCCAGGGCTGTGGATAAGAGGATCACTGGTTCCTGGAAGGCTTGCTGCACAGTGGTTATGAACTCATACTCTGGCCGGGCACGGTGGCTCACGCCTGTAATCCTAGCACTTTGGGAGACCAAGGCGGGAGCATTGCTTGAGCTCAGGAGTTGGAGACCAGACTGAGCAAGAGTGAGACCCTGTCTCTATTAAAAATAGAAAAATTAGTTTGGCATTGTGGTGTGCACGCGTAGTCTCAGCTAATCGGGAAGCTGAGGCAGGAGGATCCCTTGAGCTCAGGAGTTTGAGGTTGCAGTGAGCTATGATGACACCATTGCACTCTATCCACAGAGACAGAGTGAGACTGTCACAAAAAAAAAAAAAAAAAAAAAAAAAAGGAAATTGAACCTCACTACCCCCCATATTAGAAAAAAAAAAAATAACTCATGCTCTGAGGTCAGGCATGCCTGGATTCAAATCCCAGTCCTACCACCCACTGGCTCTGGCACTTTGCAGGTTACTCAAGCCCTCGGAGTTTCAGTTTCTTCATCAGGAAAATGTGAATAATGTTACTGTCCTCATCAAATAGTTTAAGGGTAAAATGAGAAAATGTATGCGAATTCCTTAACATAGTGCCTGGCGGTGGCTACCACACACTAAACTGTAACAACCCTTAGCTATGACGATTGCTAGAGCAGGGTGGGATGCTAAAGGCATTGCGGCAGAGACAACATAGTTCAGAGGAAAATGTACGGATTTCAGAGTTAAGCAAGTCATAGTCATTCATTCAACAAGCTTTTATGTCTCTGACTCTGAAAAGATGTGACCACTGTCCTGGTTTTCAAGGAGCAGCAACAGAAAGACATCTAATGTTTTTTGCAGTGCAATCAACATGTATAATTATAGCACAGTGTGCGAAGTGCAATGGGAGATGTTTGGAAAGTATATTATAAATGCACAGAGAAAGGGCACCCGACCAAGACTGGGGATGGGGAGTTGGAGAAGGTCCCTAAAGCAAGTGACAACTGAGCCAAGTTTTACTGGCTGAGTTGGGTGGGGGGTAAAGGGCATCTAGACAGAGAGGACCGCGCAAGCTCAGGCATGGAGACAAGCGGCAGCACAGAGCACAGAGGGGGCAAGATGCAGATCAAAGTGGGGCTGGGACGTTACGTGTTAGGACAGGTGGCTGAGGAGGGGCGGGCAGGGGCCATATCAAAGAGGGCCTTTATATAATGCACTGGGGAACTTGGAGTTTGCCCTGTAGGCAATGGTTCACTACTGGCTGATTTCTAACAGCAGAACACCGTGTCTGGATTTGAGTTTTACATAGTTCATTCTGTTGCATTTACAGAAAAAATCATTGTATGGGAAAAGAGGGGAAGAAAATTGACAGGGAGGAGGCGATTGCAGTAAACCAGGCAAGAGAGAGACAGCAGGAGTCTGAATTAGGACATTGGACATAAGGATGGAAGAGACAAGACAGATTCAGAAAACATATTTAGAAGATTAAATTGGCAGGACAGGATGAGAAGTGGTAAGGAACAGACAGGAGTCAAGGATAGCTTGAACTTTCGTTGCCAATAGCGTTCATACAAACATGGCGAACGTTCCTAAAACCCACTAGAATTTCTGTAAAAAATGTGGCAAGCACCTACCCACAAAGCGACACAGTACAAGAGGGCAAGGATTCTCCATATGCCCAGGGAAAGTGGCGTGATGATGGGAAGCAGAGTGGCACTGGTGGGCACACTAAGCCGATTTTCCGGAAAAAGGCTAAAACTACAAAGGAGATTGTGCTGAGGCTTGAGTGTGTCGACCCCAGCTGCAGATCTAAGAGCATGTTGGCCATTGAGAGATGCAAGCATTTTGAACTGGGAAGAGTTAAGAAGAGAAAGAGTCAAGCGATCTGGTTCTAAGTGTTATTTGTTTTATTATAAAGACAATACAATCTTGAAGTCATGTTTAAAAAACAAAAAAAGAATGACTTGAAGATATTGACTTGGGTGCCTGAGTGGATGGCAGACATGAACGCTAGGAGCTTCTAGAGGGTGCTGTGAGGCACACAGTCTTTAGGGCAGAAGCCACCATGACCCCAGCCCCTCACAGCTGAGCCCTCTCTGGATTGAGGAAGCTGCTTTGCTCAAGGTTATGCCCCTTGCCCAAGGCAGCCCATGCTCAATGGGTGGCTGGTTGATGCAGGAGCACAAAAGCCAGGCCCCTTTCCTCAATTCTGGAAAATTCTGAAGGGCCATCCCAGCCTCGGAGCTCCCCAAAGGATGGGCTGAGGCCTCTCTCGTGTCCGTGTCACTGTTCAACTTCTCCCAGGTGGTGGTGTCGCCAAGGCACTCTCAGTAAATGTCGTGTGCACAGATGCCTGCTCCAGAGTGTGGTGCTCAGGGACCAGACCTTAGACAGAGGGGTTGGGGTGCGTTGAGCCTGATATGTCTGTGAGACTCCCAGGTAGAGGGATCTATCAGGCTTTGAATATCTAAACCCAAAGCTCCAGGAAGCTTTATTTATGACCTGGAAATAAAAGATTTGGGAGTTATCAACATACCAGTAGTACTGGTCCATAATCCCTTACCTGCAGTTTCCAGATTTTAAAAAAAATCTAAAAGACAAAAGGTTTTTAAAAATTTGGTGGCAAAAAAAAAAAATTGGTGGCAAAACCTCACCAGATCTGAGCTCTTTTGACACAAAGACGTGACCTGAACATATATGAGGACTATTTATAGTCCCTTTTAAAAATCCTATTTAGTGTGAATATTTCCGTGTGTTGCTACCAGAATATCCATTTGTTGATGACAGGTGCTGTCCCAGATTCTACTGGGACCAGTCCATAATTTTCAGTGTTTGCTCCTGATTACGTTTCCAAAATCTGAAAAATTCTAAATTCTAAAGCTATCTGGTCCCTAGGGCTTCCCATACGGGATTATAGACCTGTAATTGGGACCATGAAGGAAGCTAAGATAATCTTGGGAGAAAGTGTGGACAAAAACAGGCAATTTAGGACTAGCCACGGGAAGAGTGGCCCGCAGGAGGAAAAAGGACTGTTCACGTGGTGGTGTGGTTAATCGGGAGAGTGGCAGAGGCTGGGAGAGCAGAGAACTTTAGGAGAGAGGAGGGTGACCAGAGTGCTCGAATACAGTAGGGGTCTCAGGGGCTGGAAGCAAAACTTGCCCTCCAGAGTTGGCAGCTGGTGGCTGATGGCTAATCACAGAGAGCAGCTGGGAGAGGGCGGGAGCAGAAGCGAGGGGACAGATTATGCCGTTGCTAGATGGGGATGGATGTGTTATTTTAGGTAAAGAAAAGCCCTGGTGTGTTTATGGAGAGGCAGGGAGCCACCAGGCCAAAGGAGGAAAGGGACAAGAGTTAATGAGAGTAGGCCCTAGGGGCCAGAGAGCTCAGGTGGGGCTGGGGCTGTGGTTCAGGTAGAGATGGGGAGGCGGGAGCTGGTCTTGGACTGCAGGGAAAGGCAGGAGAAAGGGCGTCGATGGAGCAAATTCGAGGCAGGACAAGACGAGGTTGAGGTTGAGCACCCGCTGGCCTCCTTCTTCCCGTGGAAGTGGACAAGGTCATGCACTGAGAGTAAATGGGGTGCAGGCTGGAAAGGGGTCCTACGGAAAGAGCTGAGAGTTTGCCGTAAAGAGAGGCAGCTGGCTAAGGAAAACTAGAAAGATCGAAAGTCCGTCTAAAGTTAGAGAACATGCAATGCATTAATGGACACAACGGTGTGCTATTTCTTCCCCCCAGCCCTCAGCGTTATGCACAGAGATGTTAATGAAACAGAATAAAATATCTATAGAGCCATTAAAAGTTGTCACAAAAAATACTTAATTTTAAGGAGGATCACTTGAGCCCAGGAGTTCAAGTTCGAGGCTGCAGTGAGCTATGATTGTGCCACTGCACTCCAGCTTGGACAACAGAGCAAGACTCTGTCTCTAAAGGAAAAAGCCTCCTCAGGCCTCCATGGGGACAATTTCAACAGGTTTTCTACACTCGAAATTTTTGACTCTAGTCCAGGCAACAGAGTGAGACTCTGTCTCAAAAAAAGAAAAAAAGAAAAATTTTTTTTGGAGACTTCTCCAGCAGGACTCAGATCCAGTTGCAACTGGATTAATTACACACAGTTTATTGGTTTCCTTTCTGTGGTGATTTTTTAAAAAAAAATTCACCAGTACTCCTCCCATGAAGTGGTAGAGTCTATGTCCCCTCTTCTTTTAGGCTTGTGACAGCTTTGACTAAAAGAAGATGGCAGAGGTGACACTATGATTTTCAAGGCGAGACCATAAAAAGCCATCAGCTTCTGTCTGTTTCCCCTGGGCACTCACTCTTGGGGAAAGTAGTCACAGTAAGAAGTCGGATCTGAGCTCACTGTGCTGGACAGCCCACGTGCAGAGGCTCTGGCCGGCCTCAGGGTCCACGGCCAGCCATGTGAGGGGTCGTCTTGAACATCGAGCCCGTCACAGCCTTCACATGCCTGCAGCCCAGTGCGCATGTCACAGCCAACGCTTCCTGAATTCCTGACGCACAGAATCTAATGCAAAACAACACAGGGGTTGTTGTTTGATACCACTAAGGGGTAATTTGTTACACAATGGTACTAACATTTCCTTTCCCTGCGTCTCTTCCCCACTTTCCTCCTGGCATTTCTTAGAATGGCCTGAAAGACAAATTATGTGCTCTTGAATCTTTATTTCAGAATCTGTTCCTGGAGAATTCAAACTGAGAAAAACTACGTTACAAGATAAAAATTATAATATGACCTCAACCCCGAAAAAATACTAGGGAAAAAAGTGGAAACATATAAAATATTAACCCAGTTAATCTCTAAGTGGGGAGATTGAGGTTGATTTTTAATACTCCCTTTGTATATTTTTTAAAACTTATAAAATATGTATTACCTTTATTATGAAAAAATTGTTTTATAGAATATGGAAAAATGAGTAATGTATTATGAAAAGATTTTTCTATGACAATTAAAACTTAACAGTTTTCACAGTTTAAAATTTGTATCCCAAATTTTTGTTTAATGGGACAAGTCCTACTTGTAGTCTACTGGGCCCTACCTTGGACAGAGACATTCCATGCGACCCTCGCTCACCCGTCATAGCAGACTGGACCAGGGGACACCAGATCTGAGCCCAAAAGCACTAACCTACAATCTGGCCATATTCCATCAGCTTCTGTCTACAATTTGACTGAGGAAATGCAGTGCCTGTGGTCACATGACCATGAAAATTGGATGTTTTAAGGCCCAGGAGAGTCAGGACCAGAGTTGGTGGAGGGCACGATGACGCCACATGCGAGCTGAAGCCGTGGGGAGGAGCAGAAACCACAGGAAACAGAGGACACTGGTCTCCCACGGAGAATGGGGCAAATGCGAAGAGAGAAATAACAAAACGTTCTCTGTGCGTGTGTGTGCGCATGCGTGCGTGGAGGGAGCGCGGGAGAAAGACACGTGACTTTGCAGTTCCCGCGAGACTCGGCTGTCTTCCCGCCCGCATTAACCTGGGCGTCTCTCACGTCTCTGCACAGCCCCGGTACTCGGCCTGGCTTGAGAGGCTTCTGTTCTTTGTAACCGGTAGTTTCTGATCCAAACCAGTTCATTTCCCAAGACTAGAAAGCTGAAATAATACTGAGGGTGACAGTGACACTAATGCTTAAGAACGAGGAAGTGTCATTCACACCCCCGTCCCACAGACGAGGCCGGGTCCCCCGCACTTCACCCGGACGCGGGTGCGGGCCGAACCCCCATGGGCTGAGGCGGTGTCTTCCCGGAGGACGCGGCACGCAGGGTGCTGAGCGGGTACGGTGTCCCGGCCCCCACGCCGCACGGCCGGGCGAGGCTGCGGTGAGACACCGACGTGCGCAGAACCCCGCGTGTCACTCTCCCTCCCGGCGCTGGCATTTCCAACACTGTTTACCTGTTTTCTACCCAGGATCGGACTAGCAGACACAAGATAACTCGGAAGGGCTGAGACTAAGCGGGAACTACGAGCTGCGACGTCCCCTAGGCGAGAGGAGGCGGAGGAAAGGTAAGCGTGGGTGCGGCCAGCCTCAGACGGCTCCAGTGCGCGAGAATTGGGTGGGATGCGCTTTCACTAACACTCCCACCTTTGACCTTTCCCACAACCCTGTGGAATGAATATCATTATGTTTATTTTATTTTAAAAAATCTTGCTGGAACGTTGAATGAAATCAGGTTCACGGGAGAAATTACAGAGTACGTGTATGCCACTTGTCTTACATATATCCTAGTACAAGCAAGGGGAGAAGTGGACTATTAGGAAGAAACACTTCCTTTATTTTCGTAGTAAGGGCATCATTTTAGAGATGGTGAAAAATGGGGTTCAGAGAGGTCAAGCGATTTGCTGAAGGTCACGCAGCAAATAACGGCAGAGCTTGGATTCTAAATCTTACACGATTTCCATTTCAGGATGTTATCTGTTCAGTCTGGTCTAGTTTATATTTGATTTTTCTCTACCTCTTAATCCTCAGATTAACAGTACTGTGAGCTGGGGTAGCAAATCTGACCCTAACAATATTAAAACTTTGTGTCTTTAGTATGAACCTCAAATTATACCATCTAGTGACCAGTGGCCTCACTCGCTAAGATAAAAGACTTGTTATATCAATTCCTTACATAGACAAATCACCTACGCTTAACTGCTACCAATTTTACAATGTGTAAATTGAGAGCCATGGCTACCCAAATCACATGTTAACAGAGCGTCCCTACTCATTACCTGCCTGGCAAACCTATCACTATGTTCTGGTTCTTATAGACAAATGCACACAGCAACCAGGAAAAAGCAAGGAGGTTGATGAACTCACATCTGAGAGCATGTGTTCCATAACTAGTTAGAATAGCTCATTTTTTCCAGAGTCACTATAATGCTTGGGGAGCTACACTATTTTTTTTTTTTTTTTGCAAGTAACAGAAATAGAATCTCAAAAATATGTTACATGAAAGGGTGAAGATAGAAATTTCCCTCCAAGATTTATAATGAGGGTATAGGTAATCCACATAAATAATGAGCCCAGTATTTTTACAGACTAAATGAGGCCAGTCATTTGTAAAAATATTTCATTTCATACTTCAGCAGCTCCCTGGGCCTTTAAAAATGCGGCACACGGCCACAAGTGCACGCTTGCACAGGACCGCCTATCTTTTAGTCTGACCTGAAAGTCAGCCCTGGAAGCAGTGCATTTAATAAGGGACATCAGTGGCTCAGGAACGTTCAGGAAAAGAAGAGAGTCTGCTGATGTAAACATTCAGGAAAAAGAGAGCATGCAAAAAGAGCCTTTCTGACTTTTTTTTGCAAACAATGACAATGAAGGAAAAGACGGGCTTGAGGAACCATGGGGGCGGGGGAGTCACCACCAGCCCCTTGGGTATGGTTTCCACGTTTCCAGAGCTGCAACCTGCTTTAAGACTGCAGAGTTTCTGAAGTTCTCTGACCTCCATGGCCCGCCCAGGCCACGTAAATACAACTTTTAGGAGCCACATTTTGGGCCCTGGGAAACATGACTCTCATCTCTGAAACCTCAAGACCTGACGATACAGAGAAGTTTCTGGGGAATGGGAAATTATGTAGAATAGTTGGAAAAACATGAATTTAGCTGCAGAGAGCCGTACATAGAGATCCCGACCGCATGATTTACCAGCTCTGTGGAGGTGAGCGGGTCACCTAAACTGGCTGCGCCTATGTCCTCATCTGCAAAGTTCACGCAACAGACACCTACTTAGCACCCGCTCTGTGCCACTCCAAGTTGCTCTAGGTGCTGGGAACACAGAGCCCTGCCCTCGTGGAGCATCCCTGTGGGATCTCAAATCAACCCAGATTGTTGCTGGGTAACACATTACCCCAAAACTTACTGACTTAAAACAACGTATATTTTCTCATGGTTTTTGTGGGCCAGGAATCCAGACATGGTTTAGCTGGTTCCTCTGATCTATAATCAAGGTGGCAGCTGTGTCTGTGGTCTCATCATAAGGCTCAACTGGAGGGGGATCCACTTCCAAACTCATTCGCATGGTAGTTGGCAGGCCTCGGGTCCCTGTGGGCTGATGGCATCAGTTCCTTGCCATGTGGGTCTCCCTTTAGGGCAGTTTGTACCTGGCCAGCTGGCTTCCCCCCCAGCAAGTAAAGAAGAGAGAGAGAGAGCAAGCAAGCTCAGGTCAGTCTTTTTGTACCCTAATCTCAGAAGTGACATCCTGTCTTTGTTGCTGTATTCTGTCAATTAGAAATGAGCCACCAGGTTCAGCCCACACTCAGGGAGAGGAAATTTGACAAGGGCGTGCAAATCGGAGGCAGAGGTCACTGGGGACCCTCTGAGTGGCTGCACAACAATATTTGCCTATAGGAATACTACTCTGTTTCTACTGTCTGATTTTTCGAGAAAAGTTGGAAATTCAAATTTGTAGGTGAAATCTTCCAATTTTTGAATACTGGCCCTTAATCCACATAAACTTTTTATATGCTATTGGTCAAATAAAACATATCTCTCAGGCATGACCCATGGGACACCATCATGATCCCTCTGGTGTAGGGACCGCAGTGGAAGGGCTGGGTTGGAAGGGAAGGAGCAGAGTTGTGGGTGTTTCCCTCGTCCTTTTATCTGAGGGTGGGGGTGGAGTTGGGGAGGACCAAGTCATTGCTAAAATGGTGGGCACTTGAGAACAAATGCCAATCGTTTGATCCAGTAACTGATTACATATAAATTCTACAGTCCTATTGGTAAAGATGACTTGTTTTCGTTAAAGATAAGTCTTTGATCCCAGATCTGACAGCTGCACATCTATATAAAATGAGACACTTTGACATCTACAGCTCTGATCTCAATGGGACAGGTGGTTTCCTGCACACTAATGGAACAGGAAGACAATTGAGCATTGCTAGATACAAGAGAATGTTCTCACACACAGGAAAACAGCTTTTTCCTTTGAAAAAACTCGATAAAGAACAGAAAATGACTGACAGAATCAGGAGCTTCCCAAATGTCAGAAGAGCTGTTTCAGCTGCACTCTGGCCTCTGGTAGGGAAGATGAGAGTTTTCAGACAAGTATTGAACATACCTTAGCAGTAGCTGATTCAGGGAGGAATTTGCTGGCAAAATAAGCCTACTCTGGGAGTGTGTCAAAGAGCTAAGGTGCAGCTTGGGCTTTTCATAAACAAAGCAAATACCTTGGTGAAGCCTAATTTATACACAGGCACTAAAAAATTTAGCAGGAAAACTTCTTAGTGAAAAACCTTTTTTTTTGCTGCTTCATTCAACAAATACTTATGGAGTACACATATGTCTTAGGTGCTGGATATAGGCGAGAAAGACAGCCAAGGTTACTCTGGCCAAGTGCCTTACAGACTAGAGAACAAGACAGACATTGATCTAGTAACAATGAAATACTCCAATGCATGTTTTGTTGGAGGGAGTAGAGGTCCTATGGGAGCTTCAACCCAAGGTGACCTACCTCAAGCCAGTGACTCAGGGAAGGCACCCAGAGACCCGAAAGATGAGTAAGAGTTTGCCAGTTGGAGGTCATGGGATGGGTGGGGGACAGACTTTGGACTGTTTACTATTTAAGTGGTAATATAGGAAATTTTTTTTGATATTTCACATTCAGCACTAAATTTTCTCTTCACTCTCCAATTTATTATAGTACATCCTAAAATAAAAAAAGTCAGCTCACATTTGTAGTAGAAAATAAGCATTTCTTAGAATATTAATAGTGGTTTCTTTTGCCCCAAAAGCAAATCCTATGTTTTTATCTCACTTCTTTTGTCACATGGAAAAAGCAGTGTAAAGCCAAAAGTTGAGCACACATCACAGGTGTGGTTGTGGAAACACTTTATAACCTGCTGGTGGAATGTAAAATGGTGTAGCCACTTTGGAAAACAGCTTGGCAGTTAACAAGTTAACTGTTAGCAGTGAAGCGTAGAGTTATGAGAGGACCCAGCAATTTCACTCCTAGGTGTTAACACAAAAGAAATGGAAACACATGACCACACTAAAACTTGTACATGAATGTTTATTCGTAATATTCATAATAGCCAAAAGGCAGAAACAACTCAAATGCCCACCAGCCAATGAATGGATAAGCAAAATGTCATCTAGCCACACAGTGGACTATTATTCGGCCATAAAAAGTGAAGTGCTGATACATGCTGTAGCACGGACGAATCTTGCCAAGTGAACATTACGCTAAGTGAAATAAGCCAGTCAAAAAAGATGACATCTTGCATGATTCCATTCCATGAAATGCCCAGAAAAGGCAAATCTATGGATGCAGAAAGTAGATTTGTGTTTGCTTAGGGCTGGGGGAGGAATGGGAGAATTAGGGGGGAGGGGGGGTGCTGTAGCTAAAGGGGACAAGTTTCGTTTTTGAGATGATGAAAATGTTCTCAAATTGTGATGGTGATTGCACATGTCTGTGAATTGCATACTTTAAATGGGTGATTTTTATGGTATGTGAACTTTCTCTCAATGAAGCTGTTAAAAAGAAAAAAAGAAAAAAGAGCACGTGACAGGCACACGTTCCTAGCAGGCGCTGGAGCCAGCTAAGACCCGCGGATTTGGGCTGTGGGGTTTGGTTCCTGACGCCAAAGCACATCCCTGCTCTTCCCAGGGAAGGTTCTTTGGTCTTTGACTTCTTTTCTTTCTATTCATTATTTTCTTCTTCCTCAGTCAATATCAGGAAAACTTAAGGGTTATTTTTTTTCTTCTTTTTAAATCTTTATTTACTAGTCTCTGAGAGTGTATTATAAGTACAGTGTCTTTAACTTGGGTTGAAATTGTGATGCCTTATCCTTCTATAACTAGGACCTTCATTTTCAAATTGCGTCCACTGTTTTTAACCATCCCTCCCCATGTCCTTGCCTTTCCCCCATGGCTTTAAGCTTGTCACTTCTGTATTAATCTACGGGACTCAGCCTCATGGAGTGGCTGATAACCATGGCCGGCTGATGAGTTGTCAGCCATGATTCCATTAGCTCTCCTCTCCAGGGCCCGGGGAAAGGGCTGAGGTTAGACTTACTGATCTGATGATCCCAACTGAGCCCAGGACAGCAAACATTCTAGATGTCAGAAAAGCTGCTGGGTGAAAATCAATGCTAGTGTTTATACATAGACAGGACCTAAAAAGAAAAATGAAAATTTATAAAACCACACAATCATTTGGCCAGGGAATGCTGTTCCCTCGTTTAATACAACAAAATTAACATTTTTACATCTGGCTTATTCAGCAACTTGGCAAGTAACTGCAAGTTAGAGAATTTCAAATGTCACAGATGTTTGGTTTTTTAATGTATCCTATTTGTGGCCACAAATTTACCTTTCTACTAAGGTAATTCATAGCTTCATATTCAATTGTTTGCATTCTATAAACACACATTAGATTGGTGGTGGGAAGTCAGCCAAGAGTAAGCAAGGAGTTCATGGGAAAAAATCCACTTACTTTCAGAAATGTGCTGGAGCTGATTTGCAAAAAGAATAACCCACATGTGGATTATTGCGGGCTAGCTGTGTAATCCCCAAAGAGCAAAACACTGGTTAATGATTCCTACCGAGAGAGAGAGATTTCCTGCCTGTTTCTGTGTTTCAGGGATTTTACATTTATTATCTCAAATTCTTACAGTAAACTTACAAGGCAGGCATTAGTACCCACATTTTCTATATGAGGAAACTGAGGGCTGGCGAAGTTAAGTGACATACTTAAGGCCATAGAGACATTATTGAAGGAGCCAAAACTTGATACATTTGGGCTTGTCCCCTATATAACATTGTCTCTTTTGTTCATTCACCCATCTATTTGATCATTATTGTAGCATACAAAGAACTGCCTAGATTGTGGGATAGTATCTGCATAATCATTAGCAAAACATTTCAAAGAAAGAACAAGACGCAAGTTAATGTCTTGATTATATTAATAAATTGTTTTAATAGCAAAGTATAAAAGGAAAGGATTACTTAGCAGAGGCCAACATCTATTAATATATAAAATACAATAGTTCTCTGAAATCAAGGATCTCCAGTCAATAGGTGACAGTTTGTTAGGTCTTGAAGTCCCTTGTAGCCGTGGCATCTCTCTCTCCATGCAGAGTTGCCTTAGATGTTAGTCTAAAAAAAAAAAAGAGTGATTTTTCTTTGATATGTAAAGTTCAAAGGAGGTTTGTTACACTAGAAGTTGAACAGTAGCATACAGGTGGAAAGAATTCTGGGTTGACTGGTAAATCGTAACCCCCACCCAAATTGTAAATATTTGGGCAAAATCAGGAAAGCACAAAACGACAAAGTAGCAATGAAGGGAAATGGACCGCCCAGGAATCTGGAAATGGACTTTGATGCCCTTTGGTTTTATTGTATAATCAGCAGTATAAATCAGGCCAAGACAAATAATAACCAAAGTAGAACTATTTTATCTCTTTGGTCATACGTGCAGGCTAGATAGCCACTCAACTCACGCAAGATAAAACAGTCAGAATTCCCAAGAGGAAAGAACTCACGGATGACTTTTATTGTATTATTATTATTAATGTTAATTTTTAAAGAGAAAAGCCATTCCCATCCTCCTCACTCTTACATTACCATGTTGGAAAACCTGACCCTCTGGAGGGTTGGGAACTGGAATAGTCCATGAAATGTCCCTTCAGTAGGAAGGGACAGCCTGGCAGGCTGCTGCCCCCACTCTTTCCTAAGCTGGGGAAATGTGGTAGGCAGAATAATGCCCCTCAAAGATGTCCACCTTTGAAATGCTGAAACCTGTGAATATGCTATCTTACGTGGCAAAATGGACTTCACAGAAGAGATTAAGTTAAAACCTTGAGATGGGGGGATTATCGTGGATTATGCAGGTGGGCCACCTCTAATCACGTGAGTCCTGAAAAGCGAAGAACCTATTTCAGCCTACTCTTGCCCTAGAAGGATTGTCTAAACTTTATTCACTGCTGCCAAACTCTAAATGTTCAAAAATTAAAAATATAAAGAACATACCACAACGAAGTTTCAGATCATTCATTTAGCACTGCGAGAGGCGGGTTTACTATGAAGTGAACAAAACTTAAGGTTCCGGCCCCTCTCATGGTGGGGTCCTCTCATGCCTGGACTCCTTTGAAGGCCCGGGGAAGGATCCTGACACATTCACACACTGAATAGATTTTTGTAAGATTTGCAAAAGTGAAATACTCTAATTGCAATTGGTTGAAACCATTATCTCTTCCCACTCTGACTTCCCCTCTGTCACACTGCAGTCAGGTGGGATTACTGGGGACATGAGCATTTGGGAGATCTCATTAATGGGAAGTTGAATTGGGGATACATTAAGTTTTGGTTTTAGTGGGTTATGTTTATGAGGGTCATGGTCACTTCCTTACATAGTTAAGCTGTTACTGGCTGACCTGGTGTAGAAATGGCTTCTGGATACTCTTCCTGCCCCTGAGCTAACTTACCAGGCGCCACGTTGAAGGATCAGGGTCAGAGGCTGTATCAGGATAAGAATGTGTCCTGCAGCCCCTAGCACTGGACTATGTGGGGGGAGAGAGCAGCGAGGTTTGCAACATGTAGAGCCAGAAGTCATTCTGGGGAAAATTCCTCCAAGTATCAGATGTGTAAAATTTGGAAGCAAAGGATTTGGTGCTCATTAAAGCCCCCATCAAGACAGAAATGCTCTCCTGTAAGGAATATACTTAATAATACATTATATATAACTATAACCCCAGAATATATTTTTACAGAAATCACCTAAAATAGATTTTATTAGAATTCCTGTGTTTCTTGTGCATAATCTTGTAGCAGTGAGTACATCTATTTGTGAGGTCGCATGTTTTGTATGACCTGTCTATCAATAATAAAACAGAAATTTAGACCAACCCTGCTAGAGGAAGACAATATTCTTTTCTTTCTATAAAAGCCAAGATTGGTGTCATAGGAAAAGGTGATCAAAGAATATGCAGCCAGAATATGTAGAAAAAAGCATTGTAAAGTGGTGTCAGAGAATTAAAAAAAACAAATATTATATATTTCCAGATTTGTGGATATTTGTTGTATTTATCATCTTTCTAACACAATTTGTTTTTATTTCTGTTTATTCTAAACAAATATTTACTTTTATATCTAATTTTATATTTCTAATTTTATGTTCTTTTTTTAAATGCAACACTTTATTAAATAGAATATATAACAGATTTTGACAGTAAATAGAAGAAAAACAGTTACCTCTCATTCACCACCATCTCATTTTTCCTGGCACCTTGGAGATCAGCATGTGTTCCCACTTTCAGTCTCTACTGCTCAGTAAGCAAAAGCTGGAAAGCTAAACAACGTACAGTCTGTGGCTTGTTGTATACACGCTGTGAGGGTTTGGTGAAGATAGTGGAGGAAGGACTAAGAGCTTCTCATGTTCACCCAGGCTCCAGGATCAGACATTTAAGTCTTTGGCACTGGGGGAACGGTAAGCAAAGTCTTTAAACGTCATCTTCTTTTAATGTGTGTCAGATTGTAGATGCCTTCAGAGAACGCACCTCACTGTCCCTTCTGCATCTTTCATCTGCTGTCACCAGTCCAAATCATCTTTGTCATACGGGTGCACGTCCAAACCAGGTTCAGATCCTTTCTTAGATGCACTTCCTGATGCCCGTCCCCATTCCATTGGACAAGCATATTCTTTTTTTTTTTTTTTTTGAGACAGAGTCTCACTCTGTTGCCCAGGCTAGAGCGAGTGCCGTGGCGTCAGCCTAGCTCACAGCAACCTCAAACTCCTGGGCTCAAGCGATCCTCCTGCCTCAGCCTCCCGAGTAGCTGGGACTACAGACATGCGCCACCATGCCCGGCTAATTTTTTCTATATATTTTTAGTTGGCCAATTA
>CAUYPO010123977.1:0-36468 GCA_963574435.1 Cheirogaleus major | reverse complement strand
TCCTGGATACAGCTGGAACCCATTCTACTAAGTGAAGTATCTCAAGAATGGAAAAACAAGCACCACATGTACTCACCAGCAAATTGGTATTAACGGATCAACACCTAAGTGGACATATGGGAATAACATTTATCGAGTGTTGGGCAGGTGGGAGGGGGGAGGAGGGGATGGGTATATACAAACACAACGAGTGAGATGTGCAACGTATGTGGGATGGTCATGCTTGAGGCTCTGCCTCGAGGGGGGAGGGGGCATGGGCAATATACATAACCGTAATATTTGTACCCCTATAATATGCTGAAATAAAAAAAAAAAGAAGTTAAAAAAAAACCAAATCATTTAGTATCTAGCTCCTACTCTGTCTGTCTTGGGTTTCAGGGATTAAGAGCCTTTTGGAATAATAATTTTGGCAATTGGACATAATGATCACATGATGAAAGAAAAGAAAAAATAGGACCTTGATAGATAGGAAGTTGGGATATATTAAGTGTAGACTCTGAGCATACCATATCCTCATTGAAAGAGTAATCTAGGGGGAAAAGAACTGTTCAGGGGAACAGATATATCACAAGAACAGATATATCACAAGATATATCATTGCTTTTAATAATTCTAAACACAGGCTTATACTTTAGATTACTTTGTGATTCAAATTCACATGAATGGTATGGTATGGGAACTCCCACACAGGCTGCTGATATTTTTGCAACATATGGAAGAAACAAAATAAACCCATAACACAGAAATATATTCTCAAGATAACCATACACAAAGCCTCACTGAACATAAGCAAGCTAAGATAGCAAAATACAGTAGGAGGTACTCAATATAAACAATAGTTATCAAATACAATAGTCAGGAGGTTAGACTCTAAGAATTACAGAAAATTGAATAGTATGATAAAGACTGCGTAGCATGAAAAAATAAGGTGACTAAAACATGAGGAAGTATTACATGATTCCATATAAAACAACAAGCATGTTAAAAAGGAATGAAATTGAATTTTTCTATTTTCAAGAACTGAAATATGGAGTTATTTAATACAACAAATCTTTCTTAGTGGGTTATGTAGCCTATATGGAAGCAGCTAAAGACAAAGTTAGTTAATTGGAAAATGCATCTGAGAAAATTACCTGGAATGCAGCAAGACAGACAAAGAAGCAAAAATGTTTAGAAAGGATCATGAAGTTAAGAGGTATGGAGAATAGAATTATGAGTTCCCATATACTTTTAATGGGAATTTTAATATAAAAGAATAGAGATATTGGCAAGAAACATATTAAAGCATGAAAACTGAAAATTTCAAGAATATTTGAAAAGAAGCACAACTTTCCTTCAAGATAAATAAATCTACATCAGTAGTCTTTGCAGTAAAGCTATAAAGCAAAGACTAAGAAGAAAAAAAATCTCAAAGGTATGCATAGAGAAAATAAATATTACCTATTGAAAGAATTACAATAAGACTGCCATCAAGCACCAATAAAAATCAGAAATCAATAGAATTTATATGTTCAATGCACTGAGATAAAATAAATATAAACACAAACGTCAATACCCAGTCAAACCATCATTCAAAAGTGAGGACAAAATACATGCAATTTTAGAAAAAAAGATAAAAAATTATATCATCAACAGACCTGTTAATATACACATTTATGTTAAAATATTATGTATAATTACTGTACTAGCACGTTTAACTTTTAAGTCAGTAGACATACAATAATAAGAAAAAAATCTATCAGTCTAATCAGTGGCAATAAAAGATTACAAAAAGTAGAAAACTCATAACCTTAAAATTAAAATACAATAAACTGAAAGAATTATGAGAAAGAGAAAAATTCACACTCATGGTAGAATATTTTAACACAATTGTCACAAAAATTAGCAAGAAGATAAAAAATTAGTAGAGATATAAAAATTTTGAATAAGACAATTAACAAGCTCTCTCCAATGCACCTAACTAGTACTCAACACCCAACAATTAACCAATACACATTCTTGCATTTACATATGATACATTTCTAAATACTGATCATTAACTACCTCAAATAGCCTAAGCATAAAGTTCCATAGAGACCTAGATACACTCATGTTCCACAGAAATATGATATATATCATGTTTCTGTATGCAATGTAATAAAATTAAAACCAAAGAAAGAAAAAACAAGTGCCAATTACCCATCAATACATGAGTGGAGGCCAGGCACAGTGGCTCATGTCTGTAATCCTAGCACTCTAGGAGGCCGATTTTTTGAGCTCAGGAGTTTGAGACCAGCCTGAGCAAGAGCGAGACCCCATCTCTACTAAAAATAGAAACAAATTAGCTGGACAACTAAAAATATATATAGAAAAAATTAGCCAGGCATGGTGGCACATGCCTGTGGTCCCAGCTACTCAGGAGGCTGAGGCGGAAGGGTAGCTTGAGCCCAGGAGTTTGAGGTTGCTGTGAGCTAAGCTGGCCATGTCACTCTGGCCCAGGCAACAGAGTGAGACTCTGTCTCAAAAAAAAAAAAAAAATATGAGTGGATCAATAAAATTTTGTATATGTATACCATGGAGTTCTATTCAACCACAAAAAACAATGGTGATACAGTACCTCTTGTATTATCCTGGATAGAGCTGGAACCATTCTACTAAGTGAAGTATTCCAAGAATGGAAAAACAATCCCCACATGTACTCACCATCAAATTGGTATTAACTGATCAACACTTAAGTGCACATACAGTAGCAATATTCATCGAGTGTCTGGCAGGTCGGGGGGAGGAGATAAGTATATTCACACCTAATGGGTGTGGTGTGCACTTTCAGGGGGATGTACATGCCTGAAACTCTAAATAGGGTTGGGAAAGGCAATATATGTATCCTAAACATTTGTACCCCTGTAATATGCTGAAATAAATGAAAAGGGAATTATGTCTTTCATTCTAAACCCTCTAGGTAATGTTGTGTTTTGTCAGATTGAAACTTCTACTTTTTAACTATCTTAGGTCTTTTGAGTTGCATACATATTCTCTTAAGACGCAATTATCTTTCCAGAATTTTTAAAACTTCTGAACAATCTATTTATTCCATTAAAAAGAAGTAGAAATTGATGTCAAATACCACTTTTTCCCCTCCAGGAAGTCTTTCTTAATGGAATGTTTTAGTTGGCTTAATTTACTGTTGATTTAAAAAATCTATGATGTATTACTCTGTAATAATCTAGTTTACATAGTCAAAATTGTTGGATTGAACATTTCTTTCATATAAGGATTTCTATATTTAAACTTTAATTTATAGCTTGATATTCTATATTTAAATAACTCAGGGTTAATACTTGTTCTTGCACTTGAAAAAGTTTAAAAATTGCAATGAATAATATTAGCATCATCTATCAGAAAAATAAAAAGAAAACAACCAACTGCTATAATTGCTATTATTTATGAACACCCTCTAGGAGTAATGGGGATCATTGTATCATGATTTTGCCTTTGCATCTGTGACTAATTTGTTTCATTTGTTGTAGTTTTATAATATTAATATCATATCTTGGTATCAATTCCCATTTGCGACCTCTAACTTTGCTCTTGCAATGGCCACAGGCTGCAGCAAAATCTTAATTCACCATACCACAACTATGCTCCATTGGTCACAAAGGGAATTGCTTAATGAGATCAGGGGTAAGTTAGTACAAAGTCACCATCTATATTTCTAAAACACTTTTGAAAGTCAGATGTATAACTATATTCGTGATGGACAACACATTATTAGCATCATTATATGTAATTTAGATTCATAGCTTTTGGAAACATGTTAAAAAAGTACAAAATACTATTAGGCATCATCAGCTTTTATCTTTTAGCTTCTAAATATGCATTATAATAAGAGTAATAAAAAATCTATTACTGCTAAGAAGCTGTATCCTGTGATGTATAAAATAAATTAATATTATGCCATACACAAGCTTTCCTACTGATCCTTTATAGTAGCCTTCGATTTTCCAGTAGCTGACTATTGGTGGCAATTTGTCTTAAACCAGTGCTCACACATGCTGAGGATGCTGCCCAACTGCTGTAGGGAAAGTTAGTTTGAGGAAATAGAAATGAAAAGTGTAATAGAAGATTCATCCCACAGGAAATGTTTTCCAAACCATAGAAAATCTTCCTGCAAGATTTTAAGATTCTGAAGGTGAAGCCCAGAGTACATAGGGAAGAACTTCATTGTGCACCCAAAGCAATTCAATGGTTGCTGGAATCCCTTAGCTGAAAGGGTAACTCGAACCTAGAATCTTATAAACTTGATTTGAGTTAAGGACTTGAAATGAATATCCAGCTGGCTTGCATTACCTGGCAAAAACTTTATTTGGATATCCCTTGTGTTTACTGAATTCCAGAAGAGTGTTCTATACACTGTATACCTTTTTAGGATTTGAGGGTTAGGTAAGTCTAGCTAAAGTAAATCATTAGCATCAAACCAAACTTTCATGGAATTTTGCTCTTTATTTTTATTTTTTTTTATTTAGGCATATTATGAGGGTACAAATGTTTAGCTTACGTATATTGCCCTTGCCCCTAGACCCCGAGTCAGACCTTTAAGTATGTCCATCACCCAGACGGTGCGCATTGCACTCATTATGTATGTATATACCCATCCCCTCCTCCCGAGTTTTGCTCTTTAGCTGGGAAATATTGTTATGTCCTGTAATAAGTAAACATTATTTTACTATGTCTTGAAATGCATAAGTTGTATGCCCATAAACCAGAAAACATATAAAATATGATGTATATAATGGCTCTAAATATACTCATGTAGCTTTTTCCACTATATTTTATCCCAAATTGTGGCCCTCTTTGAGTTTCACAGTGCACAGTCATTGACTCTCATGGATTGAAGGAAAGATAGCAAGAAGACTCTCTGGACTTAAGCAAGATAGCTCTGTGTGGACCCCTCAATATTTCTTAAGCACAGGGAGGAGTCAGGTTCACTGAAATCCTTAAATGTACTAATTTGACTTAAATATATCAAGACCTGACTTCTCTTTTCCAAGAGCTTCTGACATGAAAGAAAAAGTTTATAAGCCCTGCTATCCTTCAAATGTTCCCTCCAAAACTCAAGTTGAAATTTAATGTCTTTGCAATGGTATTAAGAGGTGGGACTGTTAAGAGGTGATTAGGCCATAGGGCTCCTCATAAATTAATCCTCACAAATGGGTTAATGTCATTATTGCAGGAGTGAGTTGCTACAAAAGCGAGTTTGGCCCTCTCTTGCTCTTGCACTTGCACTCTCTTGCCCTTCTGTCTTTTGTCATGGGATGATGTAGCAAGAAGACCCTCACCAGATACCAGCTTCATGACCTTGAACTTCTCAACCTTCAGAGCTATAAGAATAAATTTATTTTCTTTATAAATTACCCAGTCTATGGTAGTCTGTTATAGTAACACAAAATGGACTAAGATAAGCCTTTAATTATACATCAGAGAAAATTGTTCTATGAAGCTTTTAGAGGGCTTTAATCCAATTTGAAAGACAAGGACAAACCTTGGATAATTTCCAAGAACTAAAGATTCTTTCTGCCCTGCCCCTCTTTCTCTGTCTCTCTTGCTCTTTCTTTTTAATATACACTATATTTTGTATTATTATCTTTTCATATTATACATAGTCCATGGTCCATAGTCTCACACACACATGTAAACATAAAAGTAGTGGTAGGTTGTATAATGGCTCCTAAAGACATCTAGGTCCTAATGCCTGGGGCTGTGAATGTTGCCTTTTACAGCAAAAAAGGCTTTGCAAATGTGATTAAAATAAGGATCTTGAGACGGTGAAATCATCCTGGATTATTCTAATGGGCTCTAAATGTAATCAAGAGTGTTCTTATGAGAGGGAGGATGAGAGAGATTAGACTACAAAATGGAGAAAGGACCACATGATAAGAAAGACTTGAAGATGCTATACTTCTGGCTTTGAAGAAAGAGGAAGAGTCCATAAGCCAAGGAATGTAAGAAATATAGCTCTAGATGCTATAAATGGCAAGGGAATGTGTTCTCAATGAAGATGCCAATTTCAAATACCATTGGGTTTAGGGAATGGGATGATTTCTTGGAAGAAAGCTAAAGCCATGTTACTTAAAGTTGTCTCAGTAACTGCTCTGCTTCTAATTGACTCTGTTCTACCATTACTGATGAAGAGACAGCAGAAATATCTTCTATCACAGATCTTACCTCTCTAACCTCCCCCTAAAACCTTCCACACATTATTGGACCAGAAATGGGCACACAATACAAATACAGCCAATCTCTAAGTGGTTAGTGAACCAAGGCCTGGAATATTAATAGAAAGGTGCAAGGCTGTAACAATATATCGATCTCAGGAACATGTGACTGAGAGTCTGCAAAAAAACAAGATTTTAGGTGCTATAGGAGAAGAAACATCATGTAGCAAGAAATGCCATAACACATTTGTAAAGTCTAGGAATTATGAAGAGAGAAGCTAATGACCAGAGATAACTTATGCAGATACACAGAAACCAGTATACAAATAAAGTGAAACCATGTTGTCCAGAAAAAAGACAAAGAGAATATATGACTCCCATGATGTCTGTGGTTCAAAAATATTTTCCTGTCCTAAGAAAGTCCATGAGGATCTCTGTACATAACAAAAAATGCCTCTGGCTACAATAACATAAATACTTCTCAAAATACTGTTTGAATTTTTTAATGTTCTTATTTCAATTAGATAATCTACATTTTACTTTTCTCTTTATTTTTTTAAAGGACATTATTAGAGTTTGACGGCATTCCACATGACTTTTAAGTAATGGTTGAACCAAACATCATATAGGATCTGCATGTATTATTGGAAGCCTGGGCTCTGAAAATAGACATACCCAGTTTGATCTCAACTTTTTCACCTAGGGTCTATGAGACCTTGACATGTAACTAAACTAACATATGCCCCAAATTTCTCAGCTCTAAGGTTACTCCTTAGAATAATTATGTCTATTCATGGAAAGCATTTTACATAGTGCCTGGCAAATACAGTAACTGTTCAATAACCACTAGTCATTCTCTGTCTCACCATTATGCTAGAAGAAGGATAGTTGGCCAGCAGGATTTGGAAAGATAGGGAGAGTGCTGGAGGAGGGATAAAATTAGAATGCTATTTTTATAGAATTTTATATTTTTTTCTATTGACTATCACTAAAAATTACACTTCTTTGAAAACTAACTCACACAATCCTAACTATGGGGGCAAATCCTTAGCCTATTCACTCTCTCTGCTCTGCTTCACTTTGCATTTCAGGGAGGTTCACTCCTACAAAATGGTTTATCAGGCTACTGTGTCTGCTTGCTTGTGGTTGGGATCCACCAACAGAAGTTCCTGCAGAAGATTAGAGCATGCAAAGAGGAGAGAAATCAGAGTATTTATCCCTCCTCACTCCCTCCTTCCAGTAGCATTGCTGGGTACAGTCACATCTCCTCTATGGTTCCAGCTGAGACCAAACTATCCCACCATGGATCAAGCTTCCCCCAGGGACCATAACCTTGGGCTCCAATAACACTACTTCCTCCTATTGTCTCTCCTTTTGTCCTCTGGGTATTGTTAAAATCCAGGTGGATTTATTTTTGTCATTTTGCTTCTCAGCTATTTCTTTACCTCATGTTTCTATTTAGCTTATTGGACCCTGACAGATAACAGTGTGGAGTAAATAAACACTCTCTCTCATCTTGCCTGAGCATCTGTGTTAGTTCACACTGTGACTGCTTATTCACTATCTCTCTTCCTTATTCCATTATTACTTTTTGAGAATGGGATCCATGTTATTTTGATCATTGACGTACTCTCTTGGCACACACACACAAAACTGCTCAAGAAATTGTTGTTTAAACTTATTGTTGTTACCAATATTTTGTAATGTTTGCTACTATAATAGTGGACTAAATTGATTAAGGATGTCTTCCAGAGACTTGGTAAATATCCTAAAATCACAGCAATTTCCACCATATTAGTATACATTGCCAATAATATTATTACTTCTCTAAAATGGAGAGCAGGCTGGGCATGGTGGCTCAGACCTGTAATCCTAGCATTTTGGAAGGCCGAGGCAGGAGGATATCTTGAGGCCAGGAATTTGAGACCAGCCTGAGCTGTTCTCTTTTGTAGAGAACCCATCTCTACAAAAAATAGAAAAATTAGTTGGGCATGGTGGTGTGTGCCTATAGTCCCAGCTACTCGGGAGGCTGAGGCAGGAGGATAGCTTGAGACCAGGAGTTTGAGGTTGCAGTGAGCTATGATGATGCCACTGTATTCTGGGCCAGGCAACAGAGTGAGATCCTGTTTAAAAAATAAATTCAATACAATACAATACAATACAATGGAGAGCAGAATGGTCAATGACATAAAAGGTAGAAATCATATTTCTCTTATGAATACTTTAAAAATAAATTTTCAAGTTAAATTTATTTAACAATAAAAAGTCCAACTACAGACTAGGAAGAAAATATTTACAGACAACATACTTTTTCATAAAGGATTTGCCTTCAAAATACACAAAGGACTCTTAAAACTCAACAATAAGAAAACAATGAGCCCATTAAGGAATAAGCAAAAGATCTGGACAGACACCTCACCAGAGAAGATATACAATAGGCAAATAAGCATATGAAAATATGCTCAACATCATCTGTAATTAGGAAGATGTAAATTAAAACAATAACGTGTTACTGCTACTACACACTTATTAGAATGACTTAAATCCATAAAAACATGGCAATATCAGTTGCTGGTGAGCATGTGAAGCAGCAGGAATATTCACTTTTTTGCTGACAGGAATGCAAAATGTTATAGCCACTTTGGAAGAGAGTATAGCAATTTCTTACAAAGCTAAACAGAGTTTTAATATACAATCCAGCAAGTGTACTTCTAAATATTTACCTAAATGATTTATGTTCACACAAAACCTAGATGTGAGCATTTATAGCAGATTAAGAATTCATAATCGTGAAAAATTGTAGCAGCCAAGATATCCTTCAAATATACAGTACATGCATAAACAAACTGTGGTATATCCATATAGTGGAATAATATTCAGTGATAAAAAGGAATGATACCAGTGGTTACCAGAGGGCTGTGTGTGTATGTATGTGTGTGTGTGTGTGTTTGTGATTTTCTGGTTGAACTGGTGAAACAATTTTTTTTTTTTTTTTGAGACAGAGTCTCACTCTGTTGCCCGAGCTAGAGTGCTGTGGCGTCAGCCTAGCTCACAGCAACCTCAAATTCCTGGGCTCAAGCGATCCTCCTGCCTCAGTCTCCTGAGTAGCTGGGACTACAGGCATGCGCCACAGCACCCGGCTAATTTTTTCTATTTTTAGTTGTTTGGCTAATTTCTTTCTATTTATAGTAGAGACAGGGGCTCGCTCTTGCTCAGGCTGATCTCAAACTCCTGAGCTCAAGCAATCCTCCTGCCTTGGCCTCTCAAAGTGTTAGGATTACAGGTGTGAGCCACTGAGCCCGGCCAAACACAGAATTTTTAAGGTAGTGAAAATTGTGTATGATACTGCAATGATAGCAGTATTATGGTATCTATGATTCTATATGAAAATAATGGTAAATGACATTATGCATTTGTCAAAATCCAAAGAAAATATTAATTACAGCAGACAATAATATATCAATATTGGTTCATTTTTGGACAAATGTACCATATTAATGTAAACTGTTAATATTAGGAAAAACTGGTGTACAATACATATGGAACTCTCACTCAGTACTATCCTTGAAATTTTCTGTAAGTCTAAAACTTCTCTGAAATAAAAACTGTATTACACAATGGACAATTATTAAATCATAAAAAGAACAAAATCCTGTTATTTGCAGCAACATGGATAGAATTAGCGGTAATTATGTTAAATGAAATAAGCCAGGCACAGAAAGACAAATATCACATGTTCTCACCCATATGTGGGAGCTAAAAAAGTGGATCTTGTGGAGATAGAGAGTAGGATGATAGTTACCAGAGGCCAGGAAGGGAAGGAGAGATCAAGAGAAGTTGATTAAGAGGTACAAATATTCCATTGGATAGAAGAAATAAGTCTAGCATTCATGAATACAGTAGGGAAATTATAGTTAGCAATAATTTGTTGTATATTTCAAAATAGCTAGAAAAGAAGGATGATAATATTCTCAATACAAGAAAAAGATAAATGGGTGAGGTGGTAGATATCTCAATTACCTGATCATTACACATTGTATGCAACTATCAAAATATCACTGTACCCCCAAAATATGCAGAACTATTATGTACCAATAAAAGCTATTATATAAAGAAATGAATTACATCAAAAAACCCCATAAATTCAAAGCAATTCAGATTGAAGTCCTCAAAGGAGTTTCTTTCCATAAACGTTCAAAATTCTTAAAATTATAGAAAATGAGCTAATGTGTAAAACTAGCAAAAAAATTATGGAAGAACAAGGTCAGAAGACTGAAACTATTGATGCTTCAATTATTATAATTGTTTTAATAATATAGTTATATTTTAGGAATAATATACTAATGGGGGAAAGGTCTATTTAATAAATGATTTTATGATAAATTATCATTTAATAATAAAAATAAATTGGATTTCTATCTTATACTAAAAGTAAATATTACAGGCATTAAAACATTAAATGTGAACAATTAAAATACTAAATAGAAAAGAATGATTTCATGACTACAAGGTAATGAGGGATTGTTTAAATAATATCGTTTAAAAACAGATACAAATGTAATGATACTCAATTAATTCAAATATATTAAAAAATAAATTTCTGTGTATCATGAAATGAATTAAAAGGCAATCCACAAACTGTAAGAAAATGTTTTCACACAAGGTGGACATCAAAGAAACAAAGATCTAAGATATATAAACATCTCTCACAATATGAAAAGAAGAGGATAAACTGCAAACTGTTAAGAAAAAATAAGAGGTGATAGCAAAGACTATGAATGGACAGTTCACTGAAAAGAAAAACAAAAAGACTAACAGGAAGATAAATAGATAATCTACTTCATCACCAATGAACACGATGCAAATGAAACAATGAGAAACAATCAAAGGTCTGATAAGCATTGTTGAGGATACAGAGCAACAAGATTTCATCCTCACTACTGGAGAGATTTAACTGGCACCACCATTCTAGACAGGAAATTGGAAATATTTATTACATTGAAGATGCCTGTCCCCTACTGTCAAGGGATTCAATTCCTAGTTACATATTTTAGAGCAGTAGTTTATAGAAAAAAAATGACCACCATTCACAGTAAAAAATAATTATTATAATGCAATCCCCAAAGCACATACTTTTTTGAGACAAAAAAGTTCCATGAAATAATACCCTTATTATGTGTGATACATTCAGATATTTTCTATTATTGTCTCTTGTATTCCATTCCATTCTTTTATATTTCAATCTTTGAAGATTCAGAAGACAAGTACAAGTATACATGCATTACCTAGTTTTTGTAACAATGAGAAAGTGTAAAATAGCTATCTATCAAGAAAAGGATGGAAGTGTAGTGAAAATTAATGAAGTAGAGAAAAATTACATCAACATAAATGAATCTTAAAATATATTAAGATAAAAATTAATGACAGTATTATACTATAAAATTTAAAGTCATACAAATGACACATTTTTGAGGGCAAAAACATTTAATAAAAATATATAATATGTACAGGAATAATAAACATAAAATTTGGGATAGTGGTTACTTCTAGGGAGTAAAAGGAGAGAGGAGAATAGAATGAGGAAGTATAAAGAGGGTTTAGCTATATTTGTAACATTTTACTTCTTAAGGTAGAAGGTGAACACTTGGGGATCCGTTTACTATTTTATTTTTAATGTGCTTAAAATATTTCATTATAATAAAAAAGAACCCAATATACAGAAATAATTATAAGGAGCAATCTTTAAGACTATTGTGATGTTTATGTTTGCATAATAACTGTTCAAAACTAAAATAATTAATTCAAACTTTAGTCCCCTCCTAGAGTCAAGATCTGGTATATTTCCAATAAGCCAACTGAGTGAATTCATCATATTTCTATCTGGATTTGAACATATATTAAACCACCATAAACTATTCAGCTTTTCTTGCCACTGAAAGCCCAGAAGTGAATTGATAATTTCTTTATACATAAGAAAAGAATTTCGCATAGCCATAGCATCTCACCAAAATTCTCCTTGTAAACCTGCAGCTTATTAAAGAGTAAATCTTCAGTTGCATGTAGATATTACTCAAACTGACTCTGTTTAAATATTAAGTTTACCTCAGGCAAAACTATGCTTCCATTTTAACGTTTTTGAACTAAAAGTGATGTATCTTTAAAAATGAATTCAGGGTGCTGAGGAGTGTGAGCTGAGTTGTTCAGTTAGAGGAATAGCACATCTAAACAGCATTGTAATGGCCCAGTAGTACAGATTTTAATGTGTAGAATTATGGTTTACTTTTATAAGCTCACGGGCTGATCTGATTTATTTAAATAGATGCTTAGTTTTCAAGGCATACTCCATTTATTTGAAATTATAAATCAAATTGATGATAAACATTATCAGTGATGTTACTGTATAGCTGTGTCTTGGTTAACTGATGTCCACTTGGAAAAGACAGATGACAGGACAGCGGAGGCTATTTGATATAATGAAGACTGATAGCTTCTACCTTTGTAGAAAGAGTGAAGCATATTTTCCATCAATTTAAATGCCAGCAGCTCATTTCAGGCAGAACCACACAAAATAAGAAAGTACGAGAAAAAGATCTGTACTTTCAAACAGATCTGAATACAGGTACAGTGACTTAAAATTTCAGTGAGTAGAATTTTTATGTTAAATACACGTAAGTGAGGAGGGAAAAAAGCTTATGAGTTGTATTTTCCTCTCATTTGAATGATAAATATTGATACCATATGAATTTTTTTCTAATTTCTGAAAATACTACATTTTTGTAAAGAAAATATGTTTCTTATATAAAAAATATGGAAAAATAATAAAATGACCTCCCATGGTACACCATCCAATATCAGAAGTAAAACATTACCTATATTATTGTAACTGTATATTCCTCCCCAATTTCATCCATTGCCCACCCTCAAATGCATAATTGATATAATTTTAGTCTGCTGCTTTTTTATTTATTGAAAATAGTATCATGATTTTTTGTCATTTTTTATGTTTATATACACCTGTTTTTCTCTTTTTTTTTTTGCTTGTTCTCAATTGATTGTAATTTGCTTTGTCACTTTATTACAAGTTTTCCACCTACATGTTTCAAATTTATAAACTCTACTTTTTATCTTTTTAAGGCTTACCTTTCATAATTTCCCATGGAATTTTACAAAGTGTAAAGTTAATATTTTACATCTTCTTCAAAATAATAGTGTTATTATAACATTGTAATTCCAACACCACTGGCCTAAGACATACATACTGTTTTTCTGTATTTTAGAGTTGTCCATTTGGTTGCAACTTCACAAAGCAGATTTTATAAACTATTTTAGGTAGACCATTCTTAACTATATTTAACTTAAACACTTACCTATTTCTTTGCTCACCATTTTTTTGCATTTCTTGATTCCTGAAGTATATTTTTCAAAATTTTGTTAAATAAAAATATATTGGTATTAAATTCCCTGAGATTTTAATATCTGTGAAAGCCCTTAAAATATTATATACAATTATGAAAACACAATTTTAAGTTTACAGGAGTTTTTCCTCAATACTTTGGAGATATTTTGAGGTGTCTGGCTTCCTTTTTGCTCATAAAATGTCTTCTGTCAGATTCATTGTCATTCTTTTGCAAGTGATTTGCTTTTTTCTCTATCCATTAGTAAATAGTCCCTGCCTTTGATAATCTACAGTTTCACACTTACATAACTAGGCATGGATTTCCTGGTATTTATCATGCTTAGGCTATGTTGTGCTTTCAAAGTCTGTAGATTAGAAAACCCATTCCCTCACCATCAATATTCTCTACTGTCTCTACCTGATATATTTTAAAAACTATGCTTTATATTTTGCTTATGTATCTGTCTCCCTTAATTAGAATGTAAGCACTATGGAGGCAGCAATTTGTGTTTGTTTTATTCACTGTTGTATTTCTAGTGTCTAAATGGTGCCTAGATTTTATGTAATGTTTAGAAGGTGTGCATGTGTGTGCGTATGTGTCTGTATATAACATATGTATATAGGAATTAAAACTGTTTTGAGGGGAAAGAGTATGATCTGGTAGCAATATAAAGAAATGACTTCCATTTCCATTAATAGTAGAGTAGGTAATATTGGACAGTCCTCTAAGAATAATTTAAAAAGTTAGACAAAATATTTTAAACCCCCTTGAAGACCTGGGAAAGCTAAAAATATGGTAAAGCATTACCAAAAATTAAGAGACATGGACTAATATATATTCTGCAAGCAGAAGGAAAATGATCCCAAATCAAATCTCATAGGGAAAATAAAGGGATTGAATATTAATATGTTGGAAAATCTAGAAGAATAGTATCTGTTTACAGCAAAAAGAAATGATTTGGATGTTTAAAAGATAGAGAAAACTAATATACATGACAACAAAGTATAAGTTAGGAAAATAGAAGATAAAATTGAAATGATCTAAGGTCAGGATAGATGTCAAAATTATAAATTAATATTACATTTGATCAATTAAAGATACATAGAGTAATTATTAAGGTAACTAATGAGTAGAAAAAGTGTATAACTTCCAAATTAATTGACTACAATGCAATAATTTTAAAAAAATACTTAAATAACCATAAAGCAAGAAAATAGAAAGAAAAGGGTCATAGGCAAGTGAGTCAAATAAGCCTTGGTAATGTGGTAGTTAAATAAATATGTGTTATTTATTTATTAAATGTAAGTAGGCTAAATGCTATAATAAAAAGAGTAAAGGTTTTCAGGTTATGAACATAAATAAAACTAAAATGAGTGCTATTATAAATGATAGAAAATGTATCAATACATGAGTAAGGTAAAAATATAGAAAAGAATATAATAAACAAACCTAACTTAAAATAAAAGCTGTCCTATGACAGGGTAACTAGATGAGGAAACAATTACAAGAGAAAATGATATAGGGTAGAAATCAATAGGAAATATAACTCTAAAAATTAACAAAAGTATAAGAAGAAACAAGCAACTCTATAAATATAGTGAGTGATTTTAACATTCCTCTTAATAAGTGATAGAGCAGACAAAAACTAGTAAAATAGACAATGATAGAAAAGAGTCTAGACCCAGTAACATTAGGAACTCTTGAGTTTCAACAAAGTGGTATTTCAGAGCGACAGAAAAAGAGTGGTTTTTGTTGTTGTTGTTGTTTTTAATAGCAGGTGCTAGGGATTAATTGAATATCCATATGAGAAAACGAAATAAAACTTGAATACTATCGTATATCATATTCACACAAAATAACATGTAGGTGGACTTTCTATATAACTATGATAGATAACACAATAAAATTACTAGAAAATAATATATTAATAGGAGATTCTCTTTATGAGCCTAAGTTAGGATCAGTCTTCTTAAATATTAGGACACAAGATCAACTAATAAAAGGAAACATTATAAATTAGATTACAGTAAAATTAAGAATTTCTGTTTATCAAGATGCCATTGAGACCAAATAGAAAACTCCTGAACTAGGTCAGTAAATTTGTAACACATATAAATGACAAAAGGGATTATATTCAGAATTAATTTTTTTAATTCTGTAAATGAATGAAAAAAAGAAAAACAGTAGAAAAATAAGCAAGAGGTCATAACAAGCAATTCAAAAAGAAGATAACCAAAAAGCCAATAAGTATAAGGAAAAGTGTTCAGAATAATTATTAATAGTAATGAGGGAAATGCAAGTTAAAAGTATAATGAAAAGCAAAATGGCTGAAGTTAAAAGGACTGAACAGGAATTGCAGTATGTGAAAAACGGTGGGAAATTTCATAAACTGACATAGGCAAATGTGCACAGTTTGGAAAACTCTGTATTAGAATCTACTATAGTTTATCATATACAAATACCATTGATCTAACAATCCTCCCAGATATATATCACAGCTGTATGTGTTGCACATGAAGACATTTACAAGCATATCTGTTACTACAGACTAAATAGAAAACAATTCAACTATACATTAACAATAAAATGGACACATACATTGTGGTGATCCATATACTGTGGTACATACATATGATGGAATACTATAGCTACATACATAAACATGGATAAATCTCACATTATAATGTTTAGTAAAGGATAAGAAATAATATATTTCACTCAAATTATATTAAGTTCAAAAATAATTTAAACTCTATTGTTTATGGATTTATGCTTAAGTAGACTATCAAGTAAAGCAACGAAGTGTTTACTTTTGTGAGTATAGGGGAATGGCCAAAAGATAGGGATTGGGGCGTGGGGTGGCTAGGAATGTTCTATTTCTAGACTTGGGTGTTTGTTACATGGGTATTTGCTTTGTAATGTATGAAGATGCACATTTTTTTCTATACACTTACCTCTATTGGTATTATATTTTACAGTTAAAAAGGTTAACACTAAAAAAAATCAATGAGGCATTAAAGAGTAGTAAATCCAGTTAGTAGACTATTGCAATTTTCTATGCCAAAAGTGTCAGCACTAAGGCAAGAGAGATATACTTGACAAAAAATAGGACAGGTAAAAAGAGACATTGAAAACACATTGAAATCACTCTGTGATTTTGGAAACTATTTTCAAATGTACCCTCCATTTTAGTTCAAGTTAATATATTCATAGAAATCTCTAATAATGATAATGAAGGAAAGACTCAAATTCCATTATTAAAACAGACTGAAAATAAAACAAAGTTTTACATGATTATAACTCTGAAGAATTTTAAAAGCATTTTATTCTGTGATTTTTCTGTATGGGTATTATTCAGCAACCTGTCTTCAGCCAGGCACCTACACTCCCTATTAATCTTTAACCTCCTCCAGAAGAAACTCTTACCATATCAAGAAATAAAAGTATAGATGCATCATGGACCAGGTAGAACCCTTTCTCATCCCTATTTTCTGGGACTGCAAAGTAGAAATTTTTTAAAGAGGGACTTAAGAATTTATAAGACTTTTCTCCCTCTCATTCTCTTTCAGATCAGAGTCTTCCGCTGGATTACTTGAGATTCCAAAAATCAGCAGAAATAATTTGGGGATGCAAAGAAAAATGATCTAAGGAATTGTGAACTATTTTCTGAACCATATCAAAAAGTGATGAAAGGATCATTTAAACAAATTGATTTTTCAGTTTAAATGGATATTTTAAGAAAGCAGAGAGAAATTCTGGACAAAAGCCCTAGCCAGGAATATGCTTGCCCTGAATCTCTCTGCCATCTTTCTGTAAAACTCAAAGAGATAGGAGTTAGCTGAATGCCTGGCTACAAGCACAGCAGGTGTAAGAAAACACCCATCTATTTTGTATTTTCATATCGACACACATACACATAAGACAATTTGAACTCTAAAAAAATTTAGTTGTGTATTATTACACACATACTGAAGAACTGTAAGCTTGTGATAATTTAAGTAGGAATTGTATATTTCTTAGTCATTTTCTCTGACATGTTTTTAAAAGCATCATCTCTCTGGGAGATTAAGAGGCACAATTTATGGGTTGTGTTACCAGACTAAATAATGAATAAATGTGTTATTCTGACTGCAGTCTAATATGGTAGTCATTAACCATGTGTAAATGTTTAAATTGAAATTATCTAAATTTTACTAAAATTAAAAATCCAATTCCTCAGAAAAGTTACTCACATTTCAAATGCTCAGTATCTACATAAGGCTACTAGCTACTGAGTTGGATAGTGGGGAGTATTTCTATCATCTCAGAAAGTTCTGTTGGATGGTGTTGATCCATTAATATGTTAAAGTCAAACAACTCCTTTGGTTAATACAAATGCTAAAAAATCTTCATTTCTTTCACATTAAGATTTGGGTATTTCCTTTAAAACATTTAGTTGCTATATTGTATTATTTAGAGTATGGTGTGACTGCTATAAAAAAGGAAAAAAATAGCAGTGGCTTAACCCTCTTGAGCAAGAGGTAAATATATAACTCTTTTGGAAATAGTCCAAGTGGAAGCAATCTGCTCCGTGACATCAGACAATCCAAACCCCTGCTAGCTTGCTGCTGTGCCAACTTCCTCATGCAGGTTCTATCTCATGTTCTGAGGTGGCTGTTCCAACTCGCACAATTATGTCCATATTCCAACTAAATGGCAACAGAAAGAAAAAGAAGAGCCTGCTCCTTTTCTCTTAAAGCACTTAACTCTGAAACAGCATACATTGTTTCCTTTCACATCTCATTGGCCAGATACGAATCCTATGGCTGCACCAAACTAGGAAAGTGCTAAGGAAAGTAATCTTCAACTTGGTGTCTCTGTGCCTAACTAAAATTTTATTCCTGTAGAAGGTAGGAAGAATTGATATTGTTAATTCGTTTAGCAATCTCTCCTATACATATGTCTACATTTTAAATTCTCTTACACATATAATTGAGTTTTTCTGTTTCACTTCCTTTTGTTCAGATAAAAATGATGCAAAATTTTGACTGCAAACATTCGGAACATTAAACAAGACATTAATACTATCATATTATTTCTGTAGAATTCTTCTTATCCATTTCAAGTTCCATACTCTCAAGACAGAAAATAGAAATTCACTTCCATTTTGCAAAACATTTTCAGAAACAAAATATTAATACAAAAAGATCTTATGTCTGACCAGCTTATCGATTTTTGATGAGCTGTGAAGTCTACTATATGCCATCTATTCACTTGTGTGTGAAAGCTGAGTATTTGAAATGGAAATCTATTTCTACTTAAATCATAAAATAAAATGCTATAAATATAGTTAATTTTTGCACAGAGCAGCACATAGTAAGCATTAATTAAGGATTTTTTTTACCTAGTGTCTAATAAAAGACTCATTTAATAGAACAGAGTATTGTGTATGTAAACCACTTTCTTCACTGAATTACAATATAAATGAAAGTTAAATAGAATTTCTATGAGTATAATTTACTAAGTTAATAATTTCATGTAAATTCTTAATAATTGAGAAATCTCTATTAATTCAATTCTTTCTATTTTTTTGATAGGCTACCTGAAAAGAAAAATCAGATTTGCAGATTATTATTTAATTTTCTTAAAATAATAAATGGATCTTCATGATAAATAGTATGACTACACAACACTCCAGCCTGAGCACATAAGCCTTCATTTGATGACCCTGTGCTTATGATTTACAAAGTGGCTGGCACCATAACAAACTTGTGAATACAAGGTCAGGTTTGACATTGCTATCTGTTCAGATAATGGGCACTTTATTAATAGAGACAAATGGAATACTGAGTCATATCCTAAAAATTTTCATTCCACTTGGTCTGTTCATCATTTAAATGATGGAGTACTAAGACTCTGTAAGACTTTTGTTAAAGGAAGTAGAAGTTATTTGAAAAAAAACAAAACAAAAAAAACTCTCAAGAGATACCTCTAAGCCAGACAAGGTAGATATGTCATAGTCCCCTTTACATTTCTTGTGTGAAGTATTTCTTCATTGAAAAGTTCCTCATATCTAATATTTCTTTCTTCACATCTTAATCCTTATTCCCTCAAATTATCTCCTGCATTGTCAACCTCTCTCTCCTCATGTGAAGCTTCTGTGTGATAAACACAGGACCATAAAGCCACCTTACTGGCTCCCAGAGCCTCACAAATAAAATCCCAAAGACAGATCCCTAACTTGACTATAGGATTATGTATTTAAGAAATATTGAAAAGCCAAGAGAACAAGAGACCAGAAGATTGGGAACATAAAGCAATTGAATTCCCTCCGAATTTAAGTTGCAGATAACTATAATATGTTACTATCATAGAAAAGTGAAAACTGCTTGTTACTTATTGTGTCAAATCTTATTTAAACCTCTTTAAGTTTTTTACTTAATTTAACCATTATGAAGCTCCAATCTTTAAAAATTATAAGAAAGCATTCCCATTTTCTACTTCCATTTTATATAGCTATCACAGCATTTAGTTTAAAAATACCATATCAGAATGCAACATAAACATTTCTTTCTATGCTCTCTCATAGTGCTCTGACCATTAATCAGTAAAATAACATTTGTGTAGAAATGATATTCCTTAGATGTGTTTCTTTCCTAATTTTCAATTTTGTGAAGAATGGAGATATTATATATCTTCTACTCAGTCATAAACAACTTTGTTACATTAAATTTATTAGATTTTCACATCAAGAAAGAATTTGACAGAGGATTTTTTTATTTATTTATTGTATTTTGGACCTCTGGTCTATCCTGCATGGATCAGTCATCTCTAAAATCTTGACCAATTGCTTGCAGAGGCTATCAGATTTCTCTATCACCATAGGACAAATCATGTATTACTATATTTTTAAAATTAAAATGGTTACTTTTTTAAAATCATTTGGATGATTTTGTTTGTACTCTCTATGTTTAGAGTCCCAGATAAATTACCATAAACTTTACTGTTTTAACCTTTTCTTTATAAGCCCACCATGATATAGGATATAATCACATTATGTCTAGATTATTACAATACACTCCTACATTGTTCCCCCACCTCTAATCTAACATTGGACCAATGATACTACAGCCTTGAAACATTCTCTTAATCAAATTACTAGAAATAAACAAGGTAAAACTAAAATCTAACCTTGATTATCACACTCTGCATGTCTACACTGTTGATCACAGTCAGAAATATGAACCTAAGACACCTCAGCCTAAGCATCATCTCCAAAATAAAGAAAAATAAATGAGAAGGTGAGTCAAATTTATTTTTAAAAATTGTGTATATGACAGTGAAAACATGTTCAAGGAACTCTCCTTGGCCAAGAGCCATGAAAGAACAAGGTATATTTGGGAAACAGTAAATACTTTTGTGTGAATTCAATATAGATGACATGGCTGGGAAAAATGCAAAATGTTAAGAAACTTCTATGTCACAGTAAAGAACCTGGATTTTATCCAATACACAATGCAAAATCATTGAACAATTTTAGGCAGAAAGTAACTAGAGTAGATTTGTACTTAAGAAAACTGTCCTTGACAGCATGTGGATGATTGATTGAATGGGAGGGAGACTAGGGAATTTAGTTTGGAAGTCCAAATGAAAGATGGTGATGGCCTGAAATAAGAAAATGACACTGGAAAGGAATTATTTGAGAACCAGGACAATTTCTTATTCCTTTCTTGTGCCCTCGACACTTAGCAAAGTGGCTCTCACATATCTGTCCTCAATTTCAAAATGACTCTGTAGGAAAGAAAAAGTAACTAGTGCGAAAATATGACAAAAACATAAATTACTGACACATATTCTAGTTTATTTATTTATTTAACACAATGCTATTAAATGTCTCTAAGGGCATTGTGATAACCAATTTGTTAGCAGAAGCACCACAGACCACTTCCCCACTATGGGACACTTTTCATTCTGGTTCCACCATATTTATGGCACAAATACCCAGAAGAGAAAATTTAATCCTTTCTAACTTTTCTAATTTTCTCTCTTCTCATTTCAGCAAAAAAGAACGAGCCAAAACATTCCTATCAAACCTTTTCCCTATCTAATACATACCAAGATACTCAATTTCCTTGGCTAACATTACATATTTTGTCATGAAAAATTCTTTATTTAATCCCTTTTGTTTTTTCAACCACAGCGTTAATCTCTTGAGGGTAAGGACTTAATTTCAGAGATTTTTAACTCACTGGGATCTTCTACCACCTCATTATGGGAAGAGAGGAGGTTATAACAAAATGCATTCGATAAATGCTTATTTAGTGCCAGTTATATGTCAGGCAACTAAAGCCTGAAGATATAAAACTGAGCTGTCCCTGAATCCTGACAATCTGCAAGGATCAATGTTGGCCTTTCTCAAATTCAAAGACCAGACCGGACTATATGAGCTCAAGTCCTACATATCCAACTTCCCACTAGATAACTCTAGCTATCCAACTAAATAATTTAATTGGCTCTTGAAATTTATAGTCTAATTCTGAGTTAACCAATTTTGTCCTTCAAACTTTGCATAACATTTACCTCTCTGGGCAAGTTCGAACCAAAACAAATATCCTTCCTTCATCCTTCATCTAGGTAATTCCCTTCTTAAATAGAAAAAAAAAAGTCTAATTAATTTTATCTGCTAAGCATTTTGAATCCATCTGCATTTCTCCACTGACATCCCCAGGTCATGTTGTCATCTGCTCTTGCCTAGACCATGCAAGTGTTAATAACTCCTGGATGTTTTCCTTAATACCCATTCCTGCCCCTTCAATCCATTCTCTCAACAGCAACAAGGGCAATCCTTTTGAAATCCAAGATCATGTGTACCATGTGTAAAATTTTCAAGTATCTCTTCTAACACTTAGAATAAAAAACACAACATTGCCATGGCCTGTAAAACTCCATGTGATCTTAGCTCTATTTTGTGTTACTTTACCTGAAACCTCTACTTTTATGCAAGATAGGCTATTTTAGTTTCTCTACTTCACCTTGATACTTTACTCTAGAGATTTTGAACTCACTGGGATCTTCTCTTTGCAAAATTTCCCTTCTCTAATTTGCCTGGTTAGGCCTTTAAAGCTGTGCTTGCTGATATGGAAACCACTAGCCATAAGGATATTGAGCACCTGAAATATGGCCAGTCAGAATCGAGCTGTGTTACTTAGAAATACTAAAATACACAGTGGATTTATAACACTTATTATCAAAAAGTGTAAAATAGTAGATCTCCTGTTAAGTGCTTTTACTACAAAAGGAAAAACCAAACCAGAATAATAACCAAACAGCAACAAAAGCCAAAGGGGTTGGGAGGAAACTTTTGGAGGTGACGGATGGATATGTTTATGGCATTGACTGTGATGATGGTTTCATGGATATATAGTTATCTTCAAACAAATCAAGTTGTATGTATTAAATATGTACAGCTTTTTGTATGTCAATCATACTTCAATAAACTGGTTATAGTACACATACACAAAAAATGTAAAATATTTCATCACTAATTTTATATTGATTGTATATTGAAATTTTGATATTTTGGATATACTGGATTCAATAAAATATATTGTTAAATCAATTTCATCTGTTTCTTTTTTCTTTTCTTAATTTAGCTACTAAAAATTTAAAATTTTATATGTGACTTGAATTATATTTCTACTGGAGAGGAATATTTTAAAGTTGCTCTGTCAGTCCTGCTACAGAGTGTTTTGTAAATTCCCAGACTATTTCATTTCCTTTAGTTAGACACATTCATTGCACTCTCTCCTTCTTAGTGGCAGAATTTATCTCAATTGTAGTTTAATATTTATTCACGTAAGTTTTTATTTTTTAAATGTCTTTACTCCCTGCTAAAATGCAAGCTTTAAGAGAGCTGGGATCCAGTGTGACTCACTCAATTACAATATTCACTGTGCATAGGAAAAGTTCTAACATAATAAATATCCAATAAATAGTTGGTGAATTAATTAATCAAAGAACCAATACATGGAGAAAAACTGATACAAAAGCAATCATTTATAACATTATGATAAGTGAAAGAATAGTGGCATAAAAAAAAGCAGGAACTAGTTTTAGAAGGGGGCTCTCTTATTTCTGGAGGTTTATCAATCTGAACAAATGCTTATGTATTTTCTCTCATATGTCATAACAGGATAAACAAAGACCATAGGTAAGGAACATGGGCAAATACCACACCTTAGGTCCTTTTAGAGAGGACAGGAGCCCTGTATGCTCTGGACCTGTGCCCACTGGACTCCCTGGGAAGTTCAATATGATGTACAGAGGAACCATTTTCATTCAAGTGTTTTGTTTACTTGTTTTTTGTTTTTCTCTGATGAGTATGCACTGAGGGGAATTGAAATTTTAACCCAGTTCTAATCATTCCCTCCCCAGGCCATGGCCTCATTTATTTGTAATGTTCTTTACGGCTCCTTGATGTTGGGTTTGCCATGTTACTTACTTTGATTAATGACAAGTAGGTAAAAGTAACATTGTGCCAATTCTGATCTTTGGCTTCAAAAAGTTTCACGTGACTTCAATCTTCCCTCCTTGCAAATTTTCTGTCACTTTGAAAACAATATGCCCTGCATAGCCCACTAGTCCCTGGAGGAAGAAGACTGGAGAACGAAGATAGGCAGTAAGGAACAAAGCCACTCAGACAGTGCCAGACTAAACCAGCCAAATCCTAGCCCATATTCAGTGTTTGAGCAATAATAAGTGATAGCTCTTTTAAGCTACTGAGTTTAGGAATGATTTGTTACGTAGCAATAGTAACCTATAAACGGTAAACTTTCAGTTGGAAAATAAGCAACAGAAATGTCTGAACCCTATTGGAACCCTGATAATGATTATATTCCTAATAAAAATAACCATTGCATACGTCCAACACTACGGTAAGTCCTTTATTTTTATATATATATTGGATTATTTTTCTTAAATGACAAACAAAAATTGTAAATATATTTACAATGTACAACATGATGTTTTGATATAGGTACACATTGAGGAATGGCTAAATCAAGCTCATTAACATATACATTATTTCTCATACTTATCATTTTTTTGTGATAAGAACACTGAAAATCCACTTTCTTCCCAATTTTCCAGTATACAATATATTGTTATTCCCTATAGTCACTATGATGTACAACAGATCTCTTGAACCTTCTCTTCCTGTGTAACTAAAATTTTGTGCCCTTTCACCAAACTCTCCCCAATCCTCCCATCCCTCAGCCTCTGGTAATTACCATTATACTCTGTTTCTATGAATTCCACTTTTTTAGATTCCACATAAGTAAGATTATGTGGTATTTGTTTTTCTGTGCCTGGCTTATTTCATTTAACAGAATGTCCTCCAGGTTCATGCATGATGTCACAAATACCAGGATTTCCTTCTTTCTTCAATTCATATAATTGTTTCTCCATATTTTCTTGAAGTTTCCTGAGTTAGCTTTATTTTAGATTTCTTTTAAGGGAGTTTGTATATCTCCACATCTTTAGGGTCAGTTACTGAAAAATTATTATTATTTTTTTGGTGGTAATATGTATTCTTATATTTTCATGTTTCTTGTTGCCTTATGTTGATGTCTGTGCATGTGGTGAATCAGTCACCTCGTCCAGACTTTACTGGCTAGTTCCAGCATGGAAAGTCCTTCCCCCATGAGGAAGTGTGAGGGCACTTGATGGGTGGGATGCAGAGGTTCTGGAACCAGGGAAGGTGAGATGCTCAGTGTCCGTGAAGCTCTGTCAACTGAAGTGTTGATGAAGATTGAAGGGATCCTCAGTGGCTAATTCCATGCATGTCCACAGTGCTGGTGAGCATTGTTGAGGTCTCCAGTAGCAATGGCAGCTAAGATCTTCCCAATCTCTTTTTATCCCAATGGGAAATTTGTGGCTGAGGGAATCCCTCTTGGCACTAAGTCCAGCTTGGGAGCTCATTCATGATGGCAGTGGCACTGGTGTCTGGTGTGTGGCTCCTGTGGAATAGCCACTGAGCTGAAGCTTGGGCACATGTGGAAAGGATATTGGTCTGGAATCTGGGGCCTAACAGCACCAGTGCCTGGAGTACTGGCACCTCTTCTGCTGCACTGGTAACAGTACACAAAAGACAGCTGCTTGTGAAGTATCCAGGGAACCAAGTATGGGATCACAGTTGTACACAAGTTACAGTGGCTCTGGGGCTAGACCAGGGCCGAGTTCCCTATGACAGCTGAGCTGGTGCAAACTAGCTCATTATGACAGTGCTCCAGTGTCTGACATGTGGGTGGGTGCACTGCAGCCACAGAGCCCAGGTCATGGTACTCATGGTATGGCCATGGCTCAGGGGTTGGTGGAGAGAGATGGCACCTTCACTCCCAAAGAAGCTCAACAATAGCTGCTTCTTGGGCAGAGGAGGGGTGTGCAGCCTAATCTTCCTCTCTTGGGTTCCCTGGTTGAAATGGCTGTTGGTTACCTCAGTTAGAAAAGATATCAGTGTTCTCTGCAGAGAAAGCCATTAGGGATTACAGTAGTCCCCAGCATGTGGCTGACACCAATAGCCTCTGCCTTTCTTCTTTGTTCCTGGACATCTACTGGCATTTCAGGTATGCTGATATCACCAGTAATCCTTTATGTGTGTATATTCTCCTTTTTTTCCTCCATTGTAATGCTTCAGATTTTTTAATGGGCCCTTGATCCCTATCGGCGCTATTTTGGTTTGTAGATAGCTGTCTATATTTGGTTTTTTTTGGTCAAGGGATGAAGATTGATATATTCTATTCTGGCACCTTGTTGAAGTCACTCCTAAATCTTTTAAATACTTATTTATCACAATAATGAAGAGGGATAGGAACTGAGGGCTGGGTACTATAATCTTCATTTGGGTCAGTGAGAAAATCGAGGGCCTGAAACTTTACGAGGCAAGCCAGAGTTTGAACTCTGAGTCTCTCATACTTACAATCACAAAAACATATCTATTCTGATATTGAATTTCGATGACACATTTGCGTTGATTTGCATGCAAATATTGACATGGGAAACAAACAAGGTCTTGCTGACTTTCTATTCTAATATATTCCTTTGTTAATAATTGTGATCATAGTTTCTAACATTGAACAAAAGGGGAGCTGGCATCTATGTCTTATCATACAGTGCATCAATGTAATGAGTCCATTAGTACAAAACACCTAGCTATCATTACCTCAATTTGTATATGCAATGCATTGTAAAGTTGTCATAGAACATTCTTTATTCCATGCTTTAATGTCATGATATTTAGGAATAGCCATTATCTGGGAGCAGTGTTACTATATAGTGCCCATTAAATTATGAGCCACACTTAAGAGAATTTCAATTTAAAATATTTTTAGACACTGAGGCTTTTTAAAATCTTGTATGTTCTTTTGTAAAAGATATTTTTTTTGGCTAAAGATTGTAAAATCGTTTTTATTTGATAGGATATTCTACCCTCAAACCTCAAACTAAAACTCTTTATTAACATAATTGAAAACTAAAAAGTCTTCCTCAAAATTAATATAAATTAACTGTTGAGCAATTTTGTCTATTACTTTTGATAGACATGTCACTAAATTGTGAAAATGGAATGACTCTAAAGGGCAGAGATTATGACAGTGGGGATGAAATGTAGACTCCAGGGCCCAAAAAAGCTATAAGAAAAGCAAGTCATGCAAGTTTTTCAAACACATAACTTGGGGGAAAAATTTCTAGCAAAAACTCATTTTGCAAGTTGACAACTTGCTCTATATTTTACCATTGCTATCTTTTATAATATTGTAAAGAGAAATCTCACACATCCTCAGCATGAATGGCAGCATAATGTCTTCATGCATAATCCTCTCACCTTGCCCTCAGAAGCTCTAGGGCCCTATAGCTCCTCTGTTTGTTTAACGGGAAGATACCAGACATATTACAGAAGCAACATATTTCACCCCCACATACAGGAATTGAGCTAAGTAAGCCTCCTGTGTAGGGAATTCAACTCAAGCATTGCTAAGCAGTTCTTACAAAATGATTGTTGAACTTTCAGCCTCTCTGTAACAGCCAAGAAAGAAAGAAATCAGGCAGTGACCACAAATAACAGTTTATGGAACAATTAACATTATGAGGAAATAGGATTCTCCCAGCTCTAGTAACTTAAGATTTTTTAAGCACAAGGAAGTTCTCTTTTGTGAAAGAAAACAAACCAAGTGTAAAGTCTATAAATGTTGAATGTGAATAACAGTGATGGATAAAAAGTGTTTGTTCTCTCCATGCTAACTCACTGACTTATCTAGAAGATAATTTTTATCCTGAGGTGAAAGGAGAGCATTATGCCAGGCACCCTGGCTCACACTTGTGATCCCAGCACTCTAGGAGGCTTAGGTGGGGGTGGGTGGTGGAGGATGGGGGGTGGGAATCACTTGAGGTCAGGAGTTCCAGACCAGCCTTAGCAAAAAGTGAGTCCCTATCTCTACCAGAAATAGAAAAAATTAGCTGGGCATGGTAGTGTAAGCCTATAGTTCCAGCTACTCAGGAAGCTGAGGCAGGAGGATCAGATGAGCCCAGGAGTTTGAGATTACAGTGAGCTATGATGACGCTACTGCACCCTACCCAGAGGGACACAGCAAGACTCTGTCTCAAAAAAAAGGGGAAGGTGGAGAACATTAAGGAATCAGCCCAGCTGTTCTCTTCACCTTACACTAAGCACACATCACAATATTTGCTGTATCATTTTACCTCCATGTCTTTGCTTATACTATTCCCCTATGCCCTGAAGTTTCCCTCATATGTCAAGCTTCTGTAAACCTCCAGTGTCTCTGTTTTTGGCAATTACTGTTGACATCATAGGATTAATGATTTACTCTAAACTACCTTATTTTCTGATAGTCTTTACTATGTAATTCAATCATTTAGAGAGCTGAAGGATCCTTGGACATCTGGAACATCCTGAAGAAGTCTTTAGGAATGTCAGAGAATAAAATGACCTCATACACAAACACAAAGCTTTCCCATATGAAATTTAGTCTCAAATTACAAGATTTTCAGCCATCTAGGGTTATCTTGTCCCAGGACACTTAAAAATGGCTCAAATTGCCATCCTCTCAGTGGTAGGAAACATATCACTCCCCTTCATACCCATGTCAATATTAACAAGGAATATATAAGGAATGTTAAAATTTTTAGAAAACTGATTTACTCATTTCCTACTTAAACTGAATTACTGATCTTTCTCACATCCCACCTCATCTAAACATGTGGACTTCTCTGACTATGGTGATGGAAATGGAAAACAAAGCCTCTTTTATGTTACCAATATCCAGCTATATACAAATAAACTATATAAATATTTCTTTAAATATTGGAATTTAAAATACAGAACATATATTTTAACTTTAAAACTTTAGAATATACATTTTAATTTTAAAACAGGCACTTCTACAGAGTAAAATATGAAAATTTTTTATTCCTTACCTCCAAATTAATTCCCCAGCAGACTGTGTGTGTGTGTGTGTGTGTAGGGGAGTGTATGTGTGTGTAATACTGAATGGACTTGACATTGTACAAACAATCAGGAACTAATCATCTTCATCTCCTGCTTTTTCTCTTCCAACCTGCCCTCCTTTTATTTCAGAAGTCTTGCTTGATTTTTGGAACTTAAGATGGCTTTTCTTGCCTTAAAATATAAATATTTTCTGTTGTGTTCTGACAATATTATTTCCTTTTATGTGTTAAGTAAATATGAACATTATTGTTTTGGAAGATGTGACAGAGATCTAGTTTTAGTATTTGAAAGATTCAAACCTGACTTTTAAATTTTTTAAATTTATAAGATATTTTAGTATTTGATAGAATAAGCCTTCATCTTTTTTCATTTCCTAAGTTGATCTTGCAAAGCTAACATATTAATTATAGAATCAGCTTGCCAAGTTCCATGAAAAAACTCCAGAATAATTTTGACTGAAACTGCAATAAATCTATAGCTTGATTTGAAAACTGATATTTTTACGATATTTGTTTTCTATGAATATGCGCTATTTCTATTTTTTCCTTATTATATCATTTATAATTTTCTCAACATATATTTGTCCATTTCCGGTTCAGTTTATGCATAGATACCTTATACGTTTTGTTGCTATTTTAAAGGGATTTTGGGTTTTTGCATTTTATAATTAATCTTGATGTTTTATAGGAGAATTTTTGGTTTTCATATATTGAATCTTATATACTGCCATTTTTCAGTACTTTCTTAAATGGCCCTGAATCTATTGAGAATATTTCTAATGTTTCACAATATAATTTATTTTGCTTGCTGAAGGTTTTAGATAGAATCATTAAATCAGGTATTATTTCTTTCTATTCTTTGTATGTCAAATATTTTCATCAGGAACAAGAGGTGAAATTTAAAAAATACTTCTCCGGTATCTGTTAAAATGACAGGATGCCTTTCTCTTGAACATATTCTTGTGTCTAGTATGGAATGGACACTCTAATTATTCAAGCCTTGGGTAATGTGTCCAATACTGGCTGACATGGAGGGAAGAGTCATTCTAACTCAAGTCACATAGAATGGATTTTCCACAGAAAATAGAGTCCCATTGGTCAAAGCAGAGGAAGAGTGTTGGATGGATACAATCAACAAATGTGCACAACAGTCAAAGTGTTAGAGATACACAACAAGGCATGTTATGGAGGATATTCCAAAGCATAAAAATTAATTTGGAGAATTAAATTAAATTGCATTTTTATTATCACATAAAACAATTCATGTTTAATATCGCAGATATAGGATATCATAAATTTATTAAACAGATAATTAATAGATACTTTTTGAGTACCTAACTGCACCGGGAACTGTTCTAGCTGTTATAATTAGAAGACTGAATAAGACACAAAAGAATTCTACCTACACAAAGCTTACAGCGTTTTAGGGTATGTTAATACCATTTTTGTTGCAAAAACTAGAAACCCAATTTCTACTCAAGAAAAAATGAAAAATTTGTTGGTAAAGTGGGATTCTCCATAGACTCTAGGACAAGGATGTAGCAACCTTAAAATGGAATCACTGCCTGGATTAGTACTAGGAAAATCAAAATTCTTCTCTATTTCCCACATTCCTTCTCCTCTTAGTATCAGTTGTATTCTCAATTTCCTATTGCAAACTGACTTCTGTTTCCCAGATCTTATAGGGGGAAATGGCCATCACAAACATCTCCCTAGTTTCCTTGTGACAGGCCAGGCACCTACATGCTTTCCAGGTTCTAAAATTGCCAGAGAAGAGACCTTATGACTCAGTTTACAACCTCCTATGGCCAGAGAAAAGGGCAAGCATCAGGATCACTGCAACTACTGCTATAAACATGCAGATAGAAATAAGGAGAAATTACCAGAAATGTCTGCTGGGACCACCATCTAAAAGATATTCATTACACAAGAAAGACAGAAGCTATTTTTTGTGGTGTATTTTGTGATAAGGAAAACATGGGGTCTTTAGAAGTATTCAGTGCAGAGAGAGGGAGAAGAGGCCTTATTTTTGTTTAGGGAAAAGTGAACACCTCCCAGTTGAAGTAATGTTTCTGCTATGTCTTCAAGAAATAAGTAGCATATCTAGGTTCTAGCTTGTGATCATCCTGGAGTCTCACAGGAAAATCTGGAAATTAGAAAACTTTGTTCAGATAAAACTCCAGAATTAATTCTTTTCTAGTGCAATACTTCTCAAACTTAAATGTGTATAAAGATGTTCGAGAAAATCTTGCTAAAATGAAGATTCTATCAATATTTTCGAAGGTCTACAGGGGGATTCTGCATTTATGTAAGCTCCTAGGTAGTGCTGCTAATGCCAATGCAAAGACTACACTTTGAGTTACAAGTTCTAGTATATTTTAAAGGAAGATTTACATCTTAGAGATTAATATGATGCTTTATGCCTTAAATCACAAAGAATATTCATCATGTAATGAGTATTGGATGAATGCATCAAATGATAACGGAAGGAAACATAATCAGAATTTGTTTTTTTTTAAGTAAAATGTCAAGTGTCTGAAAGATGGGAAATTGAATGATTGCAGTTAATATTATGTCACATAAAATAGCTTTTCTTTAACATCTGGGAGATCCACAGTAAATATTATAAAGTAATTTTATACCATGTTTTTTTTATATCTGATTTATGGCCATATGGTGCTTTGAAATTATCTTCAGTGTCCTCTAGTCATCTTCTGAGGAAAAATATATAATCCTCTAGAGTTCACACAAACACCTACTGTAATTTTCCTTCAATTTTTCTGAGCTGGATTACTGAACATATAAAGCTAATTTGGTAAGACAGACATAAATATATGTACAAACTTGCATTCAAAGGTCAATGTTTAACAAATTGGAAAATAAGATTATAATATCTTCTCCTTATATACTATGAAGTTCTCTACATAAAATAAGACTAGGAATAGAGTAATAATGTTATTTAATTTATTTAGAGCTAATAAGTCAAAACTAATTTATAGTTTAAACCTAATGCAGTAGGTCTGATTTTCAGAAAATAGACTTCAAGCTAAAAATTTGCATGCAAGTTTTTTTATTGGATAATACTCCTGGGGTGGGGGTGTCAAAACACCCATAAAGCAGTGAAGGAAGGAGAAGTGAGCAGAGAGAGAAGTTGAACACTGTAACAGTTACAAAAGAGACCTCAGCAGAGCCTCAGTGGTAGTTCTGAAGCTGGTGCCTCAGAGATGTTCTGAAATGAACAAGAGGATGGACTTTTGTTGTTTTTCTCATTGTCTGAGGGCAACCGTCTGGGCAGAATTTAAGCTGTGATCCATCAAATGCCAACACTCCCAGAGGTTGAGGTTGTGGGAATGAGTGCTGGAATCAGACAACACAGCATCCACCACAGAACACCTCTTGCGCCACACGTACTCATCTTCTCTCCTCTTCTGCTCATTCAACATTCACTTCTCAACAACTATATCACTGGCCTAGTTACTTGCCTGGTGAGTAATCCATACAATTATCCCTGAGGGTCTGGGTGCTGGTACCATGTCCTTTTCAGGCTGTGACAATTGCACTTCTTATTTATTGTCTAAATAGGCCAGGATAATACCAAATGAGGTCCCAGTAGATCACCTGCATGCTATGAACATTCCCTCCTACTCTTACTTTATAACAGCAGCCTCACCTCCTCCTGATAGTCAGGGTTATTTGCCCTGGCCAGACTAATGACTCTATTCCCTGTGCTGGTTTCTTGGTGACCAAGTAGCAACTAAAGCTTAAAGTTTAAGGAGATTCTTGCTGTGTCCTCTGGTAGAAATATTCTCTCTCTGAGATTCTGTACAAATGTAACAAATTAGAGCCTAGAACTATGGCAATGGAAAGCACATTTGTGCTCCACATGGGTCACTGCAAGTAAAGCTAAGAGGGATTATTCCAACTTCTACACCTTGTTCCTTAAACCCATATATTCAATATCTATGGGATATTATATAAACTTATGGTGTATAATTATTACCTTCATGTGTGTACTGTGTCCTGAAAGATGTCACTACATCCTTTCAAAGTATCATTTGCAAGCAAGAACCTTAGCTGTATCTTCTAAGCATGTTCCATCACTCATTGTCCCTAGCAACTACCTGATGATGTGATATGTGTGGAAGGAAGACTGTTGCCAATGGTCATATGTCCACAATTCTTGTCCTTTGCTGTAAAGTTGGTCCCCTGTTTGATGTAATCCTATATAGGATTGATTTACTGATAAATCAAAAACACTATAAGCCCTGAAATAGTGGTTTGTCTTAGGCTTTATAGACAGGAAAGATAAGTCCACAATGGTATTATAATATGTAATGATTTATGTCTAGCCAAACTGCTGCCTCTTCCAAAATGGAGTGGTACAATGTTGTTACTTTGCTAATTTGCCACAAAGTGGCTCCTGAATCTCCTTGGACATGGGGCTGGATTATGATCTCAGCTTTGGTCTCTGTTGATGGCATGTTGGAAATTGAATAGCAAAAGTAGTTAAATCAAGATTAGTTAGTGGAAACCCATTGTGTTCAGCCATTTCCTACTACTATGACTATTTTGGTCATAAACCCATTGTACCAGCATTTGAGAGGCAGGCTGAGGGCTACTAGCAAAACCATTCTTTCTATTTGACTGGTGAGTCTCTCTTTTATAGAGAATGCAACATAGTAGGTCCTAAAATGTGATACACAGACCTTCACATTCTGTGCCCAATCTCATCAGTCCATCAATAGCTAGAATTTCTTATCTCTAATCTTTTAATATTTCTCCTCTAGGCCCATAACAACCAAGCAAGCCATTTTTCACTTCCCACGCAATGCTTTAAATTCTAACCTCAGGCCACTTTTCTTTTTGTACAAAGTGGATGACTGGGTACAACTCATAATCTCTATTCATTAGAGAATTGTCCTGCACTGTCTTTCAGCACTAACCCTGCAGTAGCAGTAGCAGTCCACTTATGGCTTGAGTTCAAATATCAGCCTGACCCATCCATGAACTAAAGACAGCATTTTTTCTTTTCTGTCAGCTGTCCCAGAAAGAGATATAATATCATACACATGAGCTAAAGGGAGATGCACCAGTGTAACACTGGTATATGACATGGAAGTCAGCTTTCTTGTATCCAATTCTCCAAGTATGCCTAAATTCTGTACTAATGAATATTTCAATCTATAAATTACACAGCATCAATATCCAAAGATAATTTATAATTGATGACTTAAATGCATCACTCTTTTGTAATGAATAGGAATCTATTATTGCATGTTATTTTCAATTTACAGGGAAATACATTCAGTGAAGAGGAGTCCTCTTAATTCCTTTCCAAATGATAAAGAGACTTTAGAAATAACTATAAAATAAATGTAACAACAGCAAGTTTTTAAACTTAACTTTTACCCATGTGAATTTCCCTGAAGTTCTTTTTATTAGAGTTTGATTTTAGGACAAATTGAAGCTTTCAAATGGCACCATCTGGTCATCTATTAGACGGTGATGCACAATACAGCAGTTGCAAAATGAAAAAGAAATGAAGCAATGTTAAAAAGTAAAGGCAAAATGGTTTCAATTTCCTAAGATTTCTGAATTGACAGGAGACTGATTCAGTGATTGTACAAGTGGGAGAATCATATTCTAGACCAGAACCATAATAAACCTAAAATTCATGTTTCAGTAGCAGAAGTGAAATGTGTACTATGCAAGCATTCTAAATGCCTAAAAATAATACACCAGAGTCTAATAGTCTACAAGGAGTCATTTTACACTATTAAAACCATTTTTTCAAACATGTGTAGGTGTGTCATAATTAAACCAATAAACTAATTGTTAAATTATTTACAAGTGTATGTGTCTGGGTGGAGAATGTACAGAGGTGATAGCAACCAGGGATTTTAGTAACATTCATCTAAAATCTCTATATGTACATATCTGTGAAATAAGAATGAAAGCACAACAGGCAATATAACTTAGCTGAAAAAAAATACCATCTAAGATATAATAAAACCCCATGGAACAGGTCTGCTCACTGAAGCATAAGTGCCTCTGGCTATAGAATAAAAATTCTTTCAATAAATTAATTAAATCCTTTCCAAGTAAGATCTTTTAAAAATGTTCTTAGAGAAAATACCAAACACACAAATGTAGCAACAGTAGTATAGTGAAACTCCATTTTCCCACTATCCAGTGTGAATAATATCAACTCTTGAGCCATCAGTTTTTTTTTTTCTATACCCAACTCACTTTCCCAAATCCCTAATTATTTTGAAGCAAATGGCAAATATCACACCGTTTCATAGATATTTTAATATAAATCTCTAAAACATAATGTCTCTTTTTCTAAACATAACAACATTATAATATCTGAAATTTAGCAGTAAGTCCATATTGTCATCAAAATAAATATCTAGGGTTTGCATTTCCCAATTTTCATAGCTTGTTGTTTGTTTGTTTGCCAATTACAGGCCAGATAAGATTGACGGTTTAGACTTGGTTGCTATGTCTCTTAAGTTTGACTTAATGAAGGTTCACTTTCCATTATACTTATTTTGTCTTCTGGCAATCTTTTGTCGAAGAAATCTTGTAGTTAACCCTAGATTTTGGTTATTTCATCACTATGGTTCTACTTCATATACTCTTCGGCCTCCAATATTTTCTGTAATTGCTACTGAGGCTCGATAAGATTCATGTTTTTGTGGGGTATTTTTGTTTTGTTTTGCAAGACTATCATATTTGGTCATACTCCCTCCCATTAGAAAGTATATTTCCTGGTTTACTCTCTTTTTGTTCATCTCTCTTTTTTGTTCATTTATCGGTCCTTGATGATCATTTCCTAGGTCCACTAATAAATTAGAGATTGAACAATGGTGATACCCTAATTCTATTATTTCTTCTTCATTTGTAACTGTTTACTGCTATAAAGGGAAAATTCCTTTTATCAACCATTTGGTTAAATGCAGTACAAATGGCATAGAAAATACAATAAAATGGTGTTTTCTCTCTGTTTACCAGTTTTAAAAATAATGAGCCAATTGCCTCCCATCTTCCAAATACGAGAATTTTTATAATAATATTTGTATTATGTATGCATGAATTTAAACATATTTGATGTCTTTTAATCCAGTGCAGTATTCTTTTTTTTTTTTTTTTTTTTTTTTAGACAGAGTCTTACTCTGTTGCCCGGGCTAGAGTGTCTGGCTCACAGCAACCTCAAACTCCTGGGCTCAAGTAATCCCCCTGCCTTGGCCTCCCAAGTAGCTGGGATGACAGGCACGTGCCACCATGCCCGGCTGATTTTTTTTATTTTTAGTAGAGATGGGATCTTGCTCTTGCTGGTCTTGAACACCTGACCTCAAGTGATCTTCCCACTTCTGCCT